>PVIJ01004157.1:0-122073 GCA_004024925.1 Scalopus aquaticus | reverse complement strand
CCAAACATGCAGCTTAGACTTTTTGTTAGGAAAGTTAAATGCAGCAGAGTCAAATACTAAACACTGTTCTTCCTCCCCCACCACCCCCTTCTTATGGATTGATTCTCCAACTGCTTTCTCAGGAAACTTGAGAGCTAATTGCTACATTTCTAGCAAAATTCTCTGTGCCTCTCCCGTAACACACTTGGCAATTAGGCAATTGTGAAAATAAACTTTAAAACTCAGTACATAAAACTTAAACAGAAAATAATTTACACCAAATAGCTCTGAAGATAACCCGAAAAAGTAATCAGACAAAAACGTAACAAAAAAAAAGGAAAATAAAAAACTCAAAACTTAAATATCTGAAAATAAACAATTCAAAAATAACTAAAAACTAAATGAAAAGACATTGCTAAAAACTACAATTAAAAAAAATCACTCAGTTAAATACCTCAAAAAAAACCATACAAAATAGACAAAACAAAACCAAAAATAACCCACAATTACAATAATTGAAAATTATACAATAATTTTAATAAATCCTAAAAGTTAATTGATTAAAAAATAACTTAAGTAATTGAAAACGAATTTTGAAAAGAGTAACTTTGGAAATAAACCAAAAACTACAAAACGAAATAAAACATCAAATAGATAAACATAAATGAAAATTAATTTAACAAAAGATTAAAAAGCAACTCTAAAATTGATTCTTACCATAACAATTCTAAAAGTAAACTCCTCAGCGGTCAACTAGCTAATTCTCTCCGAAACCAGACCCGTCCCCAAGTGGCAGGAGGGCGAGGAAGCAGTCCTGCGGGCTGGGGGGCTCCGCCGCGCTCCTGCAGCGGAAGGGGCCCCGGGCCATTATCGCCGCCTGGGGGCCCTCCGGGGCGTGGCTTCCGCGCCAGTAGCCCCCGGTACAGCAGCGCCCCTGATCTCCCGAAGCTGTCGGGTCTCCTGTGAGTGCGCAGTCGCTGCCCGGTGCTGTGCCGCAAGACGCGGACCTCATTTTAGCTCGTGTTAGGCCGTCCTGGGGTGGGCCGGGCCGAGGCGGCAGATCCCTTGACTCCGAGATCACTTTGTTGCTTTCCAATAAGGATGGGGACGGCCGTCAGCGGCCACAGCAGGCTCTCCGGGATGCAGGCAGCCTGGGCGGCTCAAGTGAGCCTGGTAACGTGGATGTCTGGAAGGGGTGTTGCGGCGGGGTTCTTCGGGTATCCTTCCCTGGCCGGCAAGGCCTTTCTTTACCTGGAAACGAGTCGTTTCTTCTGCAGGGGCGAGCAACCCAGCGGACACCCCAACGCTCGCCTCAGTTTTGTTTGTTGTCCTGAAATTCCAAGAAAAGTGAGAAGCAAAGACTAACAAATTCGCTTACTTTTCCTTCCTCTCTCTTTTTTAAAGATTTATTTTTTTTTATTTATACATACAAGCTGGGGTACAGGCCAGCGGCATGGGGCGGCGAGAGGGTTCACCAGAGACTGAGTGGGGAGCAGAACAGGCAGATCAGAAATACACTGCTGAGGGGAGCAGCGGGCGAGGCAGGAGAGGTCTGCCGCACCATGTGGGATTCTCCCCAGCCGGGCGTCGAACTCGCGTTGCCGCTGCCGACAGCTCCACAGCGCAGCGCTTAACCGCTGCGCCACCGGGGAGGCCTCTCTCACACTCACTTTTCCTTCTCATAGTCGCCCTTTTTGCCCTGGATGCTTTCTTCCGTTTCCAGAGCAGATTTGGAAGAACAGGTTTCATAACTGTCATCCAACTGGAAAAGTCCCGAGAGCTGGAAGGGAGGAGCAGTGGGGCGCTTAGAGTTAGTGCAGGGGTGCCCAACCTGTGCCAGGCCCACATGGTGATTCCGCTGGCAGGGTGGGGCCCGTGAGGCTCACCCCAACTCTCCCACCTGGTCCACTCAGTATCCCAACAGGAGCCCCGAATTTGACCAGAAATCAGCACTGCCAAGGAGAGGGAGATGGGCAGCATGCTGGGCTGGGAGGGTCTGAGCCACTTTGCAGACCCAGTGGCCTCAGCTTCCTGGATTAGGCCAGGAATCAAGGAAAGGAAGAGAGAGGCTGGGGAGAGGAAGAGGAGGCAGGAGAAGCAGGAGTGAGGGAGAACAGGAAAGAGGTAAGAAGGAAATAAATTACACTCAGAGCACTGATCTCCTTTTCCGTATCTTCTGCAGCTTCACATTCGTCAAAGGTGTCCAAGGAGCGGCCTTGGGAAAAGAAAAGGGAGAAAGTGGCCCCCTCTGGATGTGCCGCTGCCCTTGGCAGGAGGGAGTAGGCAGTGCCAGGGATCAGGAACCCGCGCTCCGCATCTGGAGCTCCTGTCCCAGGAGGAGCACTGCCTCACCTGGCCTGGCGGGAGCGGGTGTGTCGTCTCCGGCTTCCCCATCCAGCGCCATATTCTGAGCTGAGACCCAGAAGACGGGTCCCCGTGGAAACTTGAGATGAGAGAGGGATAAGCACGGGGCTAAGTTCCCTTGGCCTGTAAACTGCAGCCAGATCCTAGACATTTCTCCTTCACCCCCCTCTCTACATACATTGTGATCTCTGCCCACACACTGCCCACAAGTCATTAGGGCGGGAATATTTGCATAAATCCGAGGGGAGGCTGCCCCAGGCTGAGGGTCAGTGAGAAAAGGATCCACAGATCTGGGTGCAGGCATGTTCCATCAGGAGTGAATACAGGCAGAGGATGGCCAAGCCTTGAGGGTGGGCAGGATGTGGGCAGGGAGGCCTTCCAATTAGAGTGAGGCAGGAGGGGAGGAAGAGGCAGGACTTGCAGTTCAGGTTGGAGTAGTGCAGTTACCTCAGAGAGTAAATCTGAATACCTCAACTGCTGCTTGGAGGCCCCCCCAGGCTATGTTCTGGGGCCAGAGCAGAGCAGTGGGAACACCAGAGGCAGCTCCTTCCTGGAAGCTTCCAGAAACCCACCCTGATGCCAGAGATTTCCCTGGCAGCTGTCACAGTCCTCCTGGACTGAAACAAAGCCAGATTCAAATAATAAACCTATGATTATTACTGTTAATAGTAATAAGAGTAAAAAATAGTCCCAGAACAGACTGGTCGGGTAGGCTGCCATCACTTTTTCTAGGGGAATTTGGCTGTCAGTGTCTTCATCCTAAACAAAATGGAGGTCTTCATAGACATGCATGGAAAGGACCTTAAAATTAAAAACAGAAAATACACATATGTATACACCATACATATTCATCTGGGTCACGTCAACATTTTAAGTTGATCTATGTTTTTGAAAAATACATGGAGTGATTTTATTTCCCCCTTTTTTTCACCCAATATTTTGCAAGAAGATGAAACCCTCAGAGGCTCTAGGCTACTCCTAGTGTATGTGCCAGAATAAATGCAGAGTGCTATATAGATATGGAAAAGATGGGTGAGAAAAATTCATGATGATAAGAACAGGAGAGTATTCTCTGCTCCTTCCACATATTACCTTTGAAACTCAGACTGTAAATATAAATGTTTTAGGGAACTTTAATGTTTAGAACACACGACTTTTTTTACTTAAATCTATTAATAAGTGAGCTGAGTAAGGAGTTATACTAATGCAAAATACTTGTTTGGTAAATTACCAAATTATTGACAATAAAATGGTGTGGCTGATCAATTTTGCTCTGAATATCTCTTTTCCCTTTTGACAATAAAATGGTGTGGCTGATCAATTTTGCTCTGAATATCTCTTTTCCCTTTCTGTCCACTAGATGGCAGACTGAACCCACTCTGGATTCTGCTAATTCAGCAGCAGCCTTTCTGGCAGGTTTTAAATGCTCCAATTTTTTGTTTTGGTTCCTACAAGATATTTCTCCTCTAATGGAAAAAAAAGATAAACATTGCATATGCAAATTTTAGCATGTAAATAAAGTCGGTTGACTTTGGGAGCTGATATTGCCTTAAAAGGGCCAGAGCCCAGAACTTTCTTCTCTTCCTTTGGAGGAACATGGATGTTCCCATTGTGCTCACATGAGTGAAAGTACCTGAGCCAGCTGGGAGCTCTATCTCACTGAGTCCTCAGAGGAAGGCCATAAATATTAGTGTGTGACCAAGGAGTACTCAGGGATCCCTAAACATGCACGGTCTAAAGGGATCTGCCATATGCTGCACAAAGACAAAGGTAGCAAACTTTGTGTGTGAAAGAACTTTAATAAAATTAATGTGCATAGAGAGGGAAGAAAGAATATTCCTGGTAAGACTTTGTCAAAAAAAAGAGCCCAAATGCCCCCTCCTTTGTGAGCAAATGCCCAACCAAACAAGGTCAGCTGCAAACGGGGCCACTGTAGTAGACCATATGCCTGCCACAAGTCTAAGGCACTTTCTGGGAAGCACAGGAAAGAAGTTCTGAAGTAGGTTCCAGAATGTTGGGACAAAAGGAACAAAATCAGAGTACAAATCAAAATAATGGGTGCCATTGTCAGTCTCCCCACATGTCTCTTACCCGCGTCTCTCTTTAAAGTGTCAAGCTATCACCAGCCACTGCAGCATGAGGTCGATCCCCAGCCAGGGAGCTGACCCACATGGTGCAGCAGACTTCTCTTGTCTCACCCACTGCTCCCCTCAGCAGTGTATAATTCAGTGGATCTGCTTTGTTTTGCTCCCCACTCTGTCTCTGGTGAATCATCTCACTCCCTGCACCTCTAGCTGGCACCCCAGTTCTCGTATGCATAAATAAAAATATAATTAAAACAAAAAACTGTGTCTACGTGTCTCCCCTCCACAAGTCTTCTTCCACATTTCCTTCCCAGCAGTATCAGGTTGCAAGCCAGGCCACAGAGGCAACAGCTCTGCCCCCGTGCCCCGCCCCCCAGAGCCACCCACCTTCTGGGTTATACAGCATCACCTGGCCACTTAAGTAGTAGCCAGTCCAAGGTGGCTGTGATACCGAACGCTGGGCTCAGTTTCCCTTAGCTAATAAAAGGAAACAGAGTTTGAGGAAAAGAAAAGTGGTTTAATTCGTCTACAAACGAGGAGAGTGGCAGACACCGCCCCCCCCCCCCTGCTCTCTGCAGGGCTATTTATGCAAAGGCAAAAAAAAAAAAAAAGGGGGGAGCTGGGCGAGGATCTGGAAAGGGGAGGGGGAAGTGGTCTAGCATGGAGACTGGTGGGCGCCAGCTTGCTTTTTTCAACAACTGCTATTTAACTCCCTTTTCCTTGAAATGTGAGAAGACAAACCTGTCAAACAAGGGGGAATTACACAGGATGGGGGAAGACAAACTGGTTAATGCTTATTGGAGGGACCAATCAAAAATAAGACAAACTTGTTAATGCTTATCTGGGGGACCAGTAATTGCCAACTCTATCAGTTTCATATAAATGGGGGTGGGGAACATGGTGTCTCTCCTAACATAAGATGTCACCTCCATTTTGTAAATACAAAACTAAGACTCTTCAGATACATCGAGTTTAGGTAATTTGTCCAAAGGGACAAAGCTAGGCCTAAGCCCGGATCTGCAGGACGTCAAGCCAAGCCGTATATGCTTAACCACTGTGCCGCTGTCCCCTGTGTGCCACTGCCCCCTGGTGAGCTAGTTTCTGTCTACTCTGTCCCCTTAGTGACCTGATCTCTGGAAAGGAGGAGCTTGAGGACTAGTCTAGGCTGGGTCAGGACCTTTTGCAAAGTTCTGCTCTATGAATCAGAGCTTAAACTCTGGTTTACATTTAGATCAGTGGATCTCTGACGTGTACACTTCCTTTTCAAACCAGAGTAGGGCCAAGAGGCATCAGTTAGGAATAATTGGTATTTTTCTTATCAAAAAAATTTCTTGCAGGATGCTGAGAAAATCAGTAATAAAACACAAATTCTCAAAAGTTTTGATGTTTCTTTTAAATAAAGTAATAGTATTTACCCACGTCAGTGATTTTTGCATGCTTCATAAAGAAGCTAATTTCAGGTTGACAGAAAAACCAGCAAACAGAAGCAATTTTAATTTGCTTTATACACACACTTGCATAGACAAGTATTAAAGGAACAAGGCCACAACACACATAAAACTCCACAACCAAGTACTACATACTTAAACGTGTACTTAGATATGTAGAAATGTGCACTTTTGGGTCTTTTTCTTCCCTACCCCCAATTTAGAAAACATTTCCACAGTCCTGGTGCACTGGGTCCTAGTGCACCTCTGACCCATCCTGCTGAGTTCCCTCTCTGCCTTGATTCTGGGTCATCCCAATTTGACCGCTAGCTCTGGTAAACCTGTGTTAAGCAGTATCAACACGCCTGCCATTCTCCATTCTTCCATGTGTGAGCCAAACAAGACTAAAACTCAAAACTATATAAACTGGTCGGGCAAACTCACGTACCCCCTGCAGTGATTACTCTCTTTGCTCAGACGCCTCAGCCCTGAGCACAGCACCAGATCTCAACCCCCAGAGGCTCCCCGTTGCCTTCATCAACAAAAATCCCTCTCCCCAGTCTGACACTTGAGGTCTCCCCCCATTCTACCCATGAGTCTCTCAAGTGAGGCTCCAAATCCTCACTGAACACGCTCACTTCAAGCTTCAAGGCCACCAGTGACCGTGAAGGCTCCAGGGCACTCCCTGCAGCGCCTGTGACTGTTCCAGTCGGCCAGTTCGGGGATGGGACTAGCCTGGCCTTCCAGACCCTGTACCCTGGCTCTCTGCTGGACTGGGGCTCTGTCTTCCCTCCTACCCTGTGGAGCTGCCTGCCCCAGAGCCCTTCCCCAGGGGGCTAATCTCTCCCATAGTCTCCCTAGGCCTCGGGGACAGATGAAGAGGTGGTGCCTGCTTCCTAGATTCCCCACCGGACCCCATCCTGGGGTTGCACTCTCCTCTCTCTAAGCACCCTGTGTGACTCTGATTCCTAGGCACAGGCTTCTTCTGCCTGGCAGTCTCCACATCCCTCAGGGCGCACATACTTGTGACAGTCCTTTCAAGTGGTTCTGAAACTATGGCCCTGACCCACCCTTTGAGAATGTTACTCTAGGGTAGATTTTTAAAACAATCCAGAGTAGAATTTTGTTTCTGGGACAACGAGTGACTCTGTGGGGAATAGGTTGGTCTCACTGAAGGCTGGTGTCTTGAGGGAATGGGGTACTTCTCTGGTTCCGTACGTGGAGGTTGGACTACGATCACTGCAGTGGCTAGACCAGCCTCTGCTACTGGACTCACATGTCGCCTCCATCTCTGCCACCATGGCCACTCTGTTCATGAACTTACTGTGCCAGCACGAGGGTGGCCAAGGGCAGAGTCTGACCAGGGGTAACCGGAAGTCATTGCTGGATTGGCTGATAAGTGTCTCTGATGGGAGGTGCTCTCTGTTGGGCATCAACATGTTAGCGAGATGTCACAATCCATGCCCACCTGACAAGTGTCCACTTGCCACATCCCTTCTCCAGACACCTTCAACCTCAATCTTCCAGTCTTCCAAGATCTTGAACAGTCAGCCAACCATTTGCTACTGCCCCCGGGCCTCTGTGCATCCTGTCTCAGGCCACTGCTCTTCACAAAGTAGATGACCAGGCACCACCTGACGCTGTAGTTCGGCGGCTATTCCTTCCCTGATGTCCCTGAGGGCCACCCTTAAGTGAGGCTGCAGTTCATCAGCTGCCCATTTGTCTTGCACACACACACCAACTGACCTACTCATGCCCAAGCTTATTCTTGTTCTCCCTCTCAGCTGGTCACAGCATCCGCCATGCAGTCTACGCAGACTCCAGGTTGGCTCCTCAGTCCCTGCTTCCAGGGGTTCATGCTATTGGGTAACCCCCTCCCGCTCCATGTAGGCCGGTCCTGAATTACTTCTCATCTCTAGAATATGGTGAAGGTGGTGGGCTGGACATGAGAACGTGCACGCAACACACTGCACACAACTGTAGCACCCACTCCTCCGTGCAAGGACACGCCTCTGTGTCTACTTTGCTTTGAAGTAAGTCAAGGATCGTGTTATGAGCTTCCAGAAAGAAAAGGACACGTGACTTGGGGTTGAAGGGGCCTCTCATCAATAGCCAACAAGAAACTGAACGCTGCAATGTGGCAGTTCCCAAGGAACCAGATTCTGAGAATCATCATCACAGGAAGCTGAAAGAAATCTGTCCACAGCTGATCCTCAGTCTGAGTCTCTGTCAACGAGACTGTAGCTTTGTGAGACCCTGAGGAAGAGGACCCAAGTCCTCATCTGTGAAAACTGTGAATAAATACATGCTGTTCTAAGCTGCTAAGTTTGTGGCAATATCATCATGCAATAATAGAAAATAATTCTGTCATTTTGTAATGGTGCAAAAGGGTCGGTGACATGGCAGCCTGGGCCTCCTGCTCATGCGCTTTCTTGTGTTCTCTGTCCCTACTATTAACTGTTGCCAGACGTGCCACTTCCATCTTGTGATGAAATGCTGCTGGTTCCTCCCAGCCTTTGTTTGATAAATTTGACAGGACTCAGCTCATGACGGATAAATCATGTGATTAGGTGCTCCCTCTCCCCCAAGCCCAGTAGCACAGAGGATCTCTCTTTCAAATGATACTGTGTGGCAGATGGCACAGGCTGCACAATCCTGGGGTTTTATGTTCTGATTCTGCTGTTCCACATGACAACTTATCTCACCACAAACAGTACCACATCTACCGTGTACAGCCCGCTGGTTATAATTTCCCAGGCAGCAGAGCCGCCTGTAGCTCAGCCTACATCTGCTACAGAAACCTTGTCTGCCCTCAAAGCTGGCAGTTTTCCTTGTCACTAAGTAAATAAGTGAGAGCAGTATTTCTAAATATGGAATATGCTGCCTCCAGAATCCAAAAAGGCATGCCACGCATTGTGCTTTCTTCTTAACTGTGTGAGATGTGAGATGATAATTTTTCCTAATTTGGTGAAAATGGGAGGTTATATTCCACCTTATCCCAAAACCATCACTGACATGGTGATCCCCTACATCTCCATGTAGCGTTTTCCTGCCCTCTGGAATGCATATTCACCCAATCCTCCAAAGTATTTGCCACTTCATGCTCATCTGATCCTCAACACAGTAGGCTAATACGCTCTTCTGCAGAATGTCCAGATGACGCAAGTTCTTCAGACTACACTGTGGCAGAGGGCAGATTTCATACAAAAGGTAACATGCATCGTCTGTCTTATCCTATGTGAACTGCTCCCCTTCTTCCTTCTCATGAAGATGTAAAATAGAACACTTTCATCAAATTGATGGCCATATACTATATATCCAAGGCCATTTTAATCTGACCCAGCAAAGATACCGTATCTGACTCACACCTGCAACTGGGAGGCTACCACTTGACTACTTGGTTGAGTTTTTGGTAACCCACTGTTATCCCCCAAGAATCAACTAGTTTTTGTAGGGGCCATACTGACAAATACAAGGTATATGAGGAGCACCATTCTGATGTTCTCTAGTTGTTTAGGGTGGCACCAATATTTACCATATCCCTTGCTATGGACTCGGTTTTTCTTTACTCTGTTGGCTGGGAAGGGAAGAGTGTTTTCTCAGGCTTCTACTTGGTTTCCTCCACTATGACTGCTCTTACCCAACACTGCAACACGAGTTCGATCCCCGTCCAGAGAGCTTCCCATATGGCGCAGCAGAGCAAACTGCTCCTGTTTCACCCGCTGCTCCCCTCAGCAGTGTACTTCAGTTATCTGCCTGGTCTGCTCCCCACTCTGTCTCTGGTGAGTCCTCTCACACCTCCCCCACACCTCTGGCCTACACCCTAGCTCTTGTATGCATAAATAAATCTTAAAAAAAAAATCCTTGAAATATTTTATATTCCTCTTTCCCTCAATGGATAGGTTTTGGGGAAGGGCTAAGTAAATCATTACCTTATACTTTTGCCATGGTATGTGTAGTCTCCTTTTTTTCATAAGCACTAAATTTCTCCATCAATCAGTGAGAGTTGGGTTAGAGAAATGACTCAGATCTGGAAACTTAAAAGCATGATCATGAATTTAAAGTATCATGGCTGCAGTCAGCGTCCTGATCATCTTTGCTTCAGTTTGGCTGTAAGCTGAGCAATAGGCTCAGCAGTTCACTGTTTTTCTTTAATGAGCTAGTGAAACCTCCCCCCAAAATGATCACCCAATTCCAATGTTCTTTTAATTACTATTTTTTAAAACCCCAGTATCTACTGGCACACCCACTCCCACTGTTTAAGGGTGTTGAAGTTTGCCAATGGTGAAAGTTCTCACAACTGCCATGGCATTCCAGGGGCCAGTGCTTCATTCCCTGCCATGATGGGGCTCTCATTACTAGCACACAAGCAAGTAAATGATCCAACCTCAAAATTTCATCTTAAGAGTTTTTCTAAGACTACTTCTGGTACCTCATGGTACCTTAGGAAACAGAACCTGAGATGTGCATGCAGGAATTTACTGGATGGTACTTCTGAGACTAATACCTGAGAGGGGTCAGGGAAGCAGGATTGGGTAGAAGTTGCACTGTGATGCAAGTACACCAGAGATCTGGAATCAGCACAATCCCTAAGTATTGTGTAAAGGGACTAAGGCTCTAAACCCTTCCGAGACTAGTCCTTACAGGTGGGTTGCCTGCAAGGAAGGAATGTGACTTTATAAAATGTGTCCCTATTTAGCTGTGGACAATCCCTGGAGAGGACTCAGTGGACCACTGTCAGTTCTTAACAATGAATTCTAATTCTTCCCAGTCCTGAGAAAACCTTTTATTTCCATTCAAGTCTAATCTAGGCACAGCTGTCTTATCTGTTTCAAAGAGCAACACACTAAGTATAGCTATACTGAACTTTTGAAAGTCCTCTTTTGACATTAAAAAAAGCTATAAATCTCCACTTAACATACTACAAGACTAAGTGACTGGATCTCCATTTAAAAAAAAAAAAGGTAGTACAAATTTATTGACTCATTTTATCACAAAAACAGCAAGATATAATACAAAAATAAAATATATAAAGACATTTCTTGTTCTGGTGACATGGACAATACTTGATGCCCACATAAATTCATGAAATACCTGGGTCAGGAAACGGCCCATAGCTGTCAATAGTGAAACAGTCAGCTGAAGGGAAAAGCACAATCAGACTAACCTCTAACAAAGTCTTCTCACTCCAACAAGGGACTGACTATACCAGAGAAGGAGGCACTTTTATCTAAACCAACTGTCCACCCAGGTTACTGCTCAGGTCGTTTTTTCCATAGGTAGGATAAAGACATCTCTCTGCCAGCCCTGGACCTTCCCAGGGACCAATTACAAGCCTTCGCTTCACAGTCAGAAGTAGTAGAAGTGGATTCTGAGTTTGCTGCTAATTTGCTGTGAAACTTTTCCATGTAATTCTCAATTTTCTTATCTGTAAAGTGGGATTTTATTTTCCTCTGGTTGTGGTGTTGCTTCAGGTAGCAAGTGAAAATCATCTACTTTAGTAGATTTTTATTTTATTGAGATATGAAGTATAATTTACAAATAATGAAATGTACAAATATTAAGTATACATTTTGGTTTATAACAATGTGAACCAGTGACCAGATAGGTAATCTGTGTGTTTTTTAGACTCTCCAGAGATGTAGAGATCCTGGGGAAGTTACATAGTAATATAAAGCACCCTTTGTTAAGCTGGTCAACCCCTCGGCTAGGTTAAGCCTGGGATGTACTTACCCATAGCCCCTTACTTCCTCTGCATTACACGTTATAGTATCCATGATTCCCCTAAGCTGTAAACATCCAGTTTGTTCCCTGCTTTATCCTCAGCTCCTAGCATTGTGAACACTCCATAAACATTTACTGAAAGATAGATGAATAAACATGTAATGTTAACAATTAAGCATCGTATTGGTTTTGCCCCAAATAAAACTTGAAAGTCATTCACTTGCGGAAGTCCCACATCAATCATCTATCTTATGGCTTAAGGTAAGTAGTAAAGCCCTGCAAAGAAGGCAGCATTTAAGAAGGTTCAAATTTCAATAGGATTTAGGAAAAATTCTGGGCTAATACTAACAGTAGGAAAAGAGAAAAGGGGTAGTCTTAGACACCTGACCTGGACTCCATGGGGCATGTACTTTGCTGGTGTTAAACATTATTATAAAACTTTTTTTTTAAGGTTAATAAAAGGGTTTATTTACAAAAGGAAGGGAAATAAAAAAATGAATAACTCAGGGACAAAAGAGAAAGTGAGGGAGAGAGATAAATCTCCAAATATGTCCTACCAGATCCGAAGAGCTGGAAACCCCAATGGCACACTGTAGCCCAGCGAGAAGCAAGAGCAATTATTATAAAACTTTTAATTTATCGAGTCTGCTCACTAGCTTTCTAGGCAGGGCTATGGGATTAGAAAATGACATTAGCAGCATGGCAAGATACTCCCCCTCAAAAATAGATAGGCACTAAAAGAGCAAAAGCCGCATGTACTCAAAAGAGTAGGGAAAGTTATCTTAAGACATCTCTGTCCTTAAAACACAAACGGTGGGCCAGGGCAGGGATCCTCAGGGTGCCCTCTTCTGCGCAGGGCGGCTTGCACCCATCCCAATCCCTGTCTTCGGTAGGGTTACAAGCAACTTCATCGCTGCAGAGATGCCAGTGAGACGCCCATGAGTACCAACTATGTTCACAGCAGGGTTCAGGTTCTGGAGACGCGCGTATCGAAACCAGAGGGTGCCTCTCCAAACCCTCGGTGCGCCGCGGGGCCCAGAGGTCCGCATGTCCTTCCCCAACCGCCCACTTCCACTGAGCACGGCCATCCCAGGGCTCGGCCCACGAGGCAGTCCCGGGACGGTTGCGCTCGAGTGCTCTTGCTCTGCTGTCTCGAGTCGCAAGAATGCACAGGAACACGGAAGAACTTACTTACACCTCCTTAGTCTACCTCACTCCAGTTCACGCACCCCTAAAAGTCTGTACGTCTCTTCACGTGTTTAAATAAAACCATTAAGAGCAAGACTCCCACGCGGGGCGGGGTTAGAGGCAGGCCGGAAGTAACGACGCCGGAAGTGACGCCTTCACTAGCGCGGATTCCCGCCCTGCCCCGGGACGCAGTTTCATGGCGGGAACTGGGGCTGTTGTATAGACCGACGGCGCCAACTCTTAAGTGTGACGGGGTCAGACAGCTTGGGGGCTTCCTGGACCTGATAGTCTCCGACTGCGAAACGTAACTAAGACTGCCATCCCCTCACCCTTTCCCTATCCCGGAAACCCCAGGAACGAGCCGGCTCCTCCGCGCCCGGGAGACGAGCGTCTGAAAGGCCCGGACGGTGCTCGAACACACGCCGGGAGTTGGCTATACCAGGTGACCTGCCGCTACATTTGCGCCCTTGATGCCCCGGTGATGTCTTCCCCATTCGTCGTAGTGCGTTCGGAGACCGGGCCTGTCTAGCCTGCTTCTACTCCCTCTGCACCCCTTGTTGAAATGGTGGCTCGCTCAGTGCAGCATCTTTCAAAGCCGTGCTTTGGGTTAGTTAGCATGGATGGAGCAATCCCATAATGTTAAAAACCGTAACTGTTTGTTGATATTGACAATATAGTGTATATGCTCTATATGCCAAGCACAGAGCTATGCGTTCGCACGATTATTTTATTTAACTCAGTTGCCTTATAAAATAGACACAGAAGGGTAAACTGAGTCAGTCACCGAATATTATGCGCATTATCCAGTACCAGTCACTGCTTTGTGCACCGAGGGATACAGCAGTAAAAGAAAAAGTGGAATTGTCATAATGCCGGGAATTTTCAGACATGCTAACAAACTTTTCTACCCCCAAAACAGCCTTTTGCTTCCTGGAAAATATCTACCTGAGTAATAATAGTGATTTTCTGGGTGAGGTTTTTTTTTTTTTAACTCGTGCATTGATTTGATTAGATTTGATCATTGTTTGGTTTCTTCCAATAAGCAGGTTATTAGAAAAATAGTTGTATCCGTTTTTAACAGTGGAAAAATGTTCTTCGTCTTCCTCCCAAAAAAGCCTCTGATGGCAGTAAGGATCTGTGAAACAGGCCATTGAGGGGAGCTCTAGGCTCAAGAAAAGTGGAGATTTTTGTTTGTGGTCCCAGCAGTCCTCTTTACTGAGTCCATTTCCAGATCTGAACTAAAGCTAGACCCATGACTTAAATGGAAGAGACTAGAGGCCTGTGGACAGTTTTGCCTTTAATGCCATTTATCAAAAACTTAGAACTTTCAAGAATTTTCTGACATAAGATTTTGCTTTGTTCTGAAACTCCCTCATTATAAATAGATCCTAGTTCCTTAAGCATTTTCCCCTCATATGCCTATAGCCCTCAGTGCTGTGCAGTCAGAGGGTGCTAGGTCAGGGGATGATATATTTTACTTAGTAATTATTGAATATCTTTGCATGAGATTAAGTGTACTTTCAGACTGTGCTTCCTCATTATGGTTTCAAAAGTGCCTTTTCTCTCTTGCACCTCGTAAGGGTGAAGTAACCATGCAGGCATTTCTAAAAGGTGCATCTATCAGTACTAAACCACCATTGACCAAGGATCGGGGAGTTGCTGCCTCTGCAGGAAGTAGTGGAGAGAACAAGAAAGCCAAACCCGTGCCATGGGTGGAAAAATAGTAAGAATGCTTTTGTTCTTGAAATAAATAATAAATTAACTCTTTAGCTGTTACAGGGCAGGGAGGGGCACCCCAAAACCCCCAAACCTGCCTGCTCTGAATAGGTTCTGCCATCCGCCATGTCAAGACAAAACATATAAGACCTTTAATGGGGCCTCCCCGGTGGCGCAGCGGTTAAGCGCTGCACTGTGGAGCTGTCGGCAGCAGCGATGCGAGTTCGACGCCCTGCCGGGGAGAATCCCACATGGCACTGCAGACCTCTCCTGCCTTGCCCGCTGCTCCCCTCAGCAGTGTATTTCTCATCTGCCTGTTCTGCTCCCCGCTCCGTCTCTGGTGAACCCTCTCGCCGCCCCACACCTCTGGTCTGTACCCCTGCTTGTATGTATAAATAAAAAATAAATCTTAAAAAAAAAAAGACCTTTAATGGAAAAGAACTTTAATATAGTTCGTGTGTAATACAGAAAAGGGGAAGAATATAGTTTCCAAATCAAGCACCCAAAGTTACTCATCTCCTCATAGGTAAATAAATGTCCAGCCAACCAGGGTTGGCCCAAAGCAGGGCCTATGAAGCCTGAAAGCCTGCCACAAGTCTAAGGCACCTCCTTGTGGGGACCCATAGGAAAGGGGCAGAAACAGCCAGACAAGTCTGGGAGGAAAAGGAAAAGAGCAAAGTCAAGGTCAGTGCTGCTATTGTTAACCTCCCCACAGGTCTCTCACCCACATCTGTTTCAACCAGTCCAGGACCAAAAAGCAAGCGTAGCTCCTTCACATGTCTCTGTGCTCCACACGCCTCCTTCAGGTCTCTTCTGGCTCCTCATCCGTCCTCCTCCCTTCCCCAGTCTCCTCTCCAGCTTCTTCTCCTCCCTGCTTGGCTTCACCCTCCCTTGGGTGAGGCAGGAAACCTGCAACCAACCCTTGCCCTGGGGACCAGTTTTAATCACATTTTTTTTTTATTTAAGGGGGGGATGATTTGCTTTGTTTTGATAGTGTCCTTAAAAATCAAGTAGTTTATAGAACCATGAAGCTTCAAATGATCTAATTTAATTTAACCTCATAAATGAACTGAGATCTTCTCTGTATGTAAGGTCTACTGGGATATAGCCCCTAAAAGAAAGTTTTTGTAAGCTGGTTATAAGCTCTTGGTTAGAGTTCTACTTAAGTCCAAGTAACCTGTTCTTTTTTCATTATTGATAAGTAGAAATTGATTGAGTTTTGTTTATACATTTTTGGCTAGAAACTCGTAAGAGTGGCATTTAAACTTCCATCAGCTAAGTGCTATTATGACAAGTACTTCTAATCTCTGGTGTTGCCTCACAGTTATTACCATGGATTTGCAGACTAATTATTAGGCCAAATAAGGTGCATATGTTTTGGTGGTACCGATAATGCTTTTAAAAATAGGAAATTTCACATAAAAATCTAGATTTTAAAATTAAAATTAATTATATAAGGGGAAGGAAATAAAAATTTTCAGCTTACCAGGAGTTTAAGCAACACTAGGTACAAGTTTTTACCTAACAGTTAGATGGACTGGAGTTCTTCTCATTTTAGGGAGGTCACATGTTCCTCAGTCTATCATAGTCCCTAATATTTTCTCTTGCCTTACACTGTGTCTTCTTCATTCTTGTCCTCTTAGTCCCTGCAGGTATTTGAATCTGAAACCCTAGGTTATAGCATACACTGGTTTTCCTCGAAAACATCTGACATGAAGTTCTTGTTTAGAAAAATATGAATCCAAGAAAAACTTGATTACTTGACTAAGCACAATGCCTAATCTTAGGGTTGGGAATATAATTTTTTCTAGCTTCTTTTAATATCACTAGTTGATGATATAAGATGAAAATTGTAAATTGTTAATACTTCATCTCTGTTAAACTTACTTTGTTACCCCTCAATGAAGTGAATAGGTGTGCATTTTTTGTGCAGCCAGATGATTTAAGAAATTGGTATTCACCAATTAGCATAGTAATTACATATATGAAACTGTATTAGCCAATATATTTATGTATGCTGAGCTAATTAAATAACTCCCTTTTCAGCTTAGGTGTGTGATCTTCTAAAATGTAATAACTTTCTAAGCAAATGTTCGTTTTAAATTTTTAACCAGTTGGCATTTGCTTAAATTCATAAGTCTAACAGATGCGAACAATACATATGGAAAAGGGAAACATCATTTCACACCTTAAGTGTGTGTTTGTTTGTAGCAAATAAGAAGTGGAATTTCTACCTGCTTCCAATTGTTAGAACTTCTCATTTCATTACCAATATATGAGAATTACCTTTTAGCACAAGGAATTCTGTGGCTGCTATAAATAACAGAGACTGTAGTGCAATATAATCTTTTTTTTTCCCAGTCGACCAAAATGTGTGGATGAAGTTGCTTTCCAGGAAGAAGTAGTTGCAGTTTTGAAAAAGTCTTTAGAAGGAGCTGATGTAAGTAGTAGATAATGTTTAATAATGAGGTTAATAATTATTCACTTTCTTTCTTTATAACTTCCTGCCCCCTTTAAATACTATGTTGTAACTATAGTAGACCCTTGATAACTGTACAATAGATGATTAGTTCAGCAATATTTATTGAGTAGCTCCTATTTGATGTTGTTATATAGGGCTCACGTATGGGCCATTGAGTAAGACAGACTGGGTACCCTATTTCATACGCTTTTATATTGGTGGGGAGAGACAGAGAATAAACATGTAAACCCAAATAAATATGAGAATTATAGTTAATATGTGCTATAAAGAGTTAGAGATTCTTTGAAAGTATAATTACTCCCCTAATTTTATGATTTGGTTTGAACTACAGTACAGTTGTGTTTTCTGTTGTGATAATGTGGGTTAAAGTATCCTTCAGTGACTCGCATTTTAGATAGTTAGGGACCATAAACCCATATGAAGGCTTAGCAGTTTTAATTTCTATATGATAATTCGTTTAAAAGCTCAATGTAAGAAGGGGGAAAGTTGCTGATGAAACTGGGATATGATTTTTGCTTTATTCCCAAAATTTGCTTCCTTCCTCCTAAACTTGACTGCTTTGAAGTAAGGGTTCCTTTGGTTTTTGCTGCCATTTTTCTCTTCCCAAAATTACACTACAATAGTCCCTCTATTGGAATAAATTATATGTCTAAAACTACTTAAAATCTTTTTCTTTACCATTACTTGTTTTGATTTAATCCAGCTATCTTTACCTTTTAATTTTATAATGTTATACAATTTTAATTGCATAGTAGTATAGATTGCTGGACAAGATGTGTTTTCATTGCTAGTATTTTCAACTCTCAGGCAAATGTGGGATTATGATCTATTACCTTTTTTTTAGTGTAATCCACTTTTTCACTTTATACCTAACTTACAAGGAAGCTAAATTAAGAATTCTCTTTAGCCTCATGTTTAATATTTTACATTTTTCAGACTAAATTTAAAACTTGAAGATGAAGTAACTTTTAAATTCTAAAGAGTAAAGGAAAATAATTCATTCCTTTATTTACTTTAAAAGGCTTTAAAGTAGAATTACAATAAGATTTTTTTTCAGAAGTCAATTTTAAGAACTGATATTTCACATACAGTTCTTGAATGTACCATATATATCAGACAGTATTGTTATAGTTATCTAAATTGTTACAAATGTGGAGGTAAGCACATCAAAATAAGCTTTATAACCATTAAAAACTGAGATGTGGGGCCTCCCTGGTGGCACAAGATAGCTGTGAAGCTGTCTTCAGCCACTGCAGCACAAGTTCAATCCCTGGCCAGGGAGCAGACCCACATGGTGCAGCAGACCTCTCCTGCCTTGCCTGTCTGCTCCCAACTCTGTCTCTGGTGAATCCTCCCACCCCACTCCCCCAGACCTCTGGCCTACATCCCAGTTCTTATATGCATAAATAAATAAAATTAATCTTTAAAAAAAAACACTGAGATGCTAGGAGGTTTTGTTGGTCTTTGTTTTTAACTAGTGAATTTTATAGTTTGTATCTTAAGCTGTATGTTTCCAATATAACGGTAATAGTCTTGTAATTAATAACTTATGTATATGTTGGCATATTTGGCACATGTTGAATACTACATGAGATGCTAACAATAGGATGTAAATAGATTAAAATACTGTTCTTGACCTTCTTAAGCTTAGTGTCCAGTGAGGGAGACAGGTATTTTTAAATTAAACCCAACCATTCAATAAATAATAAATAAACTGCATCAAGTGCAACAAAGACTGATGAGAGAGTAACAGAGTTGTTGGGCGCCATCATAAGTTTTGGCCTAGAAAGTGAGATGTGGTAAGCAGGTCATGGGTGGTTTTGCAGGTTGAGTTTTTTGTCTATTTTTATTTTATGATAGTGAAGCCAGTGGATACTTTTAAGTGGTAAACAGTGCTACATCAGATTTGGGTGAAGAATGAATAAATTGGAAGAGAGGTAAGAATTAGAAAAGAAAGAAAGCAAATAAGCTGTATTGCCTAGTTTCCTATATACAGTGATTTTTGTTTATGGAGAGACAGAAGAATGTCGAGTTTCGTGACAACTTACTAGACTTTAGAACATTTATTAATGTGTGTCAGACATCAGTTGCCTGTTTGATAGGAGCAAAGTATCTAGACTTAAGGTAGATAACTATTTAATCATATACTTTCTTCCTCTAATGCCTTCTACCTGACTTGGGTGGGCATCCCTGCAGGGCACATACGGTGTTATGGAGCATTGCCTGGCACTGAATAGTTTGTTAGTTTTTTTAATGTTTTTATTCTTGGAATTTCAACTCATCCATTGCTCTAATTGTCCTTTTCACTCAATATTGTCCAAGTTCAATTGCTCTTTTGTTCTATTTCCCCTTTAAAGCAACTGCTATTTTTATAAAATATTAAATCTATCAAATCCTGAGCACTGGGGTGGGGGAAGGAACTGACAGAAACCTGGGATTCCCTTCAGAAGTAAAGATTATAATTCCAACTTCTAAAATTCTACCTAGTTGGCTTAATTATAGAATCATAAATATTGATTCAACTTAAGATATTAGAAAGATATCATTTTCTTGACAAAAAAAAGTGATAGGGCCTCCCTGGTGGCACAACGGGTTAAGTTTCAGCACTATGAAGCTATCCAGAGCCACTGCAGCATGAGTTTGATAGCCGGCCAAGGAGAGTCCCACATGGCACAGCAGACCTCTCCTGCTTTGCCCGCTGCTCCCCTCAGTAGTGTACTTGAGTCAATCTGCCTGTTCTGCTCCTCCCCACTCTGTCTCTGGTGAATCCCCTCACTACCCCACACCTCTGGCCTACACCCCAGCTTGTATGCATTAATAAATAAATAAATCTTTTAAAAAAAGTGATAGTACTATATGAAAAAGTTTTAGAGCTATTAATACTACATGATGGCAATTTTGTTAAGAAATCTTTGTATTTGCCTATGTGTGCCTTCTCTGTTAGGAAATCATTACACTGTTCCATAGATATTTCTAATCATCATTTTCATCCATTTGTGGCAGAATACAATTTTTAAATAATAAAATTTATCTTTTGCAGCTACCTAATCTCTTATTTTATGGGCCACCTGGAACTGGAAAAACATCCACTATTTTGGCAGCAGCCAGGGAGCTCTTTGGGTGAGTTGAAATCTCTTTAGGAAAAAAACAAACAGAAACACTGAAAAGTCTCCAATACTGCTTTTCTTTCTCTCAAAATTTGCATTTGGTTTCCCTGTGAGGCTGTTGGGTTTTATTTTTGTTTCTGAATTTTTTATAAATCCAGTTGCCCATTTCCAAATGTTTGCATGTACCTGCAACACAAGAAACCTCATTAATTTTTTTTCATCACTTTAACTCCTTCATTATGACTTTAGAACCCAGAGGACCCAACCTAACTGCAGTTGTGCCAGTAATTTCACTACTCTCTTCATAACTGTATTCACAACCACGTAATTTTAGCATAGAACCTGCTGTGTTTGGTACTACTGAACCACACCACTCCTTGATTTTCCTCTTGTGCTAATGTCCCGGCTTCTGCCTCTGGAAAAGCTGGGTAGCTCCTAGCCCACAAGTCTCCTAAGTATAGACTGAGTGTGTGAGAGTTGATGCAGTATGATTGCAGGTACATCAGAAAATTTCTGTGAGCTACCTTCTTACATCCCGCATCCTAGATTGACTATCTTGGCTTAACCAAACATTGTATAGGTGATCTTTACCAAGAGTTAGAAAGATTTATCAGTCCAGGTCCGCTATCTGTTGATGATCTACAGACATAACAAAGGCTATCTTGAATTTATTCAGAACTTTTATATTTAGGTATATCCAAAGGTATATCTGAAATATCACAGCAGAAAATAATTAAGTCTCTGAAACCACCAATGTAAAGATAGTTTGTTCTAGCAAAATGCGAAGGAAGACAAAATGGAAAACTCTGTGGATCTAATATTTTACTTTTTTAACAGCAAATTTTCTTTTTCAAGGAAACTGTAAGAGGTTGATTATTCCACAACTCAAGTAATTTCTAAACTGAATCAGGCTTAGCAGTATAAGCACAATGAAACTAGTTAGTTATTCTAGAGTATGTCCATCTAGATTATGTAACTTTTTAAATATTTAAAATATTGTTTGTCCTAACAGGACTGAAAGAACTTATTTTAATTATGAATCTCCTGCTTAATAATATATGTGGCTTTAAAATAGAAAATATATGCACTGAGTTTTCTAAATGTGTATGCCTTAAAAAGTGCTTAGGCTATCATACGCTTTAGGGAAAATAAGTCCCAACTCTTATTTTCTTCTTAAAAAGAAATACATATATATGTGGAAAGAAGTTTCAAAACAGTGATTTGGAGGAATATAGCAGTTGCTACCATTTTCTTTTGATTCCACAGATTTCTCTATAGTGAGCTACTTCTAACAATTTTTTTTTCAAATTCACGTAAGAAACTGTTCGTGTTTTAATCCAGTAATTTTCTATATAGCCATCCTATGGAAATAATTTAAAATATACTATACTACCACATTACTTAAAATTATAATTTAAAACTAAACATATAATAATATAAGTATATTAAGTAAATTGAGCAAATGATGGTACAATCATGGTTTGAATATCATGTAGCTATTAAAATGGTATTTGCAGTGGTTCTGATGACATAGTAAGATAATTATACAAATCCTAAGTAGAAATTTAATTTAAAATTTTATATAATATGTGATCGTATCTACCTTTTTCCCCCTTTTTTTAATGCGTGGAAGAACTCCAAAATGTTAACTATATGTCTCTGCAAAAGAAATAAAGAAGTGATGATGTGATTTTTATCCATATTGTTTACTAGTTAGATTTTAAACTTGTAAAATATGCAGGTGTTAAAAAGTGATTTAAACCTTGGCTTACTTATATGTGGTGTTCCATATTTGTTTCATTTTCCAATAGGCCTGAACTTTTTCGATTAAGAGTTCTTGAGTTAAATGCATCTGATGAACGTGGAATACAAGTAGTTAGAGAGAAAGTGAAGAATTTTGCTCAATTAACTGTGTCTGGAAGTCGTTCAGAGTAAGTAAGCTCACCTCCATAGTGTATTTTACTTATAAAATAACTTTTTTTAAAAAAAAATTATTTATTTATGCATACAAGCTGGGGTGTAGGCCAGAGATGTGGGGTGGTGAGAGGATTCACCAGAGACAGAGCAGGGAGCAGAACAGGCATATTGACTGAAGTACACTGCTGAGGGGAGCAGCAGGCATGGCAGGAGAGGTCTGCTGTGCCATGTGGGAAGCTCCCTGGCTGGGTATCGAACTCATACTGCAGTGGCTCTGGATAGCTTCATAGTGCTGTGCTTAACCTGTTGTGCCACCAGGGAGGCCCAAAATAACTTATTTGTGTAAAATGAATGATATATTTATGTGTAAAACTATGTATTTGTGTAAAAGAAATGTTTTGCATAAAATTTGTATAAAATGAAATTTTCTGCCAAAAGTTGCTTAGACCCCGTAACTTTCCATTATAAATACTAGTTTTAAGTTGTTCAGTTATCAAAGATTTTTAACTGATGTTTTGTCTAAGGAATAATTTTTTTTTTTGGTAAAGACATTTATTTATGCATACAAGAACTGGGTGTAGGCCAGAGGTGTGGGGAGTGAGAAAATTCACCAGAGACAGAATGGGGAGCAGAATAGGCAGATCTACTGAAATACACTGCTGAGGGGAGCAGCGGGCAAGACAGGCGAAGTCTGCTGCACCATGTGGGTTAGTTCCCTGGCCAGGGATCAAACTCTTGTCACAGTGGCTAGCAATAGCTTGATAGCGCTGATGCTTTAACCCCTGTACCACCAGGAATAATTATTAATCAGACTTGATAGTTTGTTTGCCAGGTATGTAAAGCTTCAGTGTGTATTTCATAATTAGGCTAACCTTGTAAGTTCTTTTCCAAACTGGGACGTTTTTAGAGTGAAAAAGGAAGTATTAATTAATAACTAAAATAGAACTGCCCTGAGTTAAACAGGGGTGTTTAAGTCAACTACTTACATAGTTGTGGCAAAGTTCTATGGTTAAATTGTTGGTACCTGGCACATTTGAATTTATATCAGAGCACACTCAAGAATTTGTAGAAAGTAAAGGAATAATTTTTTGTACCTATCATGGATTGGATCAGATATCTATGTCTGATGAGTAGTTATTAGATCAAGAGTATATAAAGAACTCCGACAATCTAATTAAAACATGGGCTAAGGATCTGTGTAGACATTTCTCCAAAGAAGATTTACAAACTCCAACAAGCATATAAAAAACATGTTGATCAATATTATTAGCCACTGGAGAAACAAAAAATGATGATGAGATACACTTTACACCCACTACAATGACTATAGCCAGAAGGCCAGAAAAGAAGTACTGGTAAGAAGTAATAAAATTGGAACCCTTGCCTGTTCTTGGTTGGAGTGCAGAATGGTGCAGCCATTTTGAAAACTTTGCATTTCCTCTACAAGTTAAACAGAGTTACCATATGATCCAGCATTTCCAGTCCTAGGTAAATAAAAAATACCCTGACATGGAAACAACCTAAATATCTATCAACTAGTGGATGGACAAATAAAATGTAGTGTATTCATTGTTGCATCAGGCAACACCACACTGATACACGGGAGTCGTGGAGCAAACTGTTATGGCAGGATGCTGCCAAGAAGGCAGAACCTGGCCTTTTTATTTAGTGAGAGTTTTTTTTACAGAATCAGTTTCTCAGGGTAGGAGGATAAGGAGAAAACAATTAGGAGGAAGGATGTATGTTTAAACTTTTTGGGGGGCGGGGAGTCTGTGAATCTGGGTTGAATTTATAGCCCAGTTTTATGGCCCACACTTTTATCGCCCACAGATTGAAGTCTGATAACCTGGCCTTCATTCTAAGCACTGATCTTGTTAACAATGCATTTTGCTGAAACTCTCTGGGACGTAGAGATAGACATCAGGCAACGACTTCCCAGGCGTTCCTGGTCGTGTCTCATAATGCACACTCATGTCCCAGGAGTAAGCATCCTGCTCTCGTTTAACTTAAGAGGTGCTTCTGTGGTGGTAATGGTTGATTGACTTGGCCTAACGGGCTCTGTACTGATCAGGCTGGACTGCATAGCCAGAATGGCAACTTAAGCAACTTTTGAATTCTAGAAGACCCACACATGTGCCATAATATTTGGCAATATAAAGGAATGAAGTAGTGACATACATGAATGAACCTTGAAAACATAATGTTAAGTAAAAGAAGCCAGTCATAAAAGGCAGCATTATATGATTTTGTCCCTATGAAATATGCAGAATAGGTGAAACTGTGTAGAAAGAGAGTAGATTTTCATGGTTGCCTATGACTAGGTGAGTTGGAAGAGAAGAGGATTGATTCCTAATGGCACAACTGGATTTCTTTTGGGGGTGGTGAGAATGTTCTAAAATGCAATTGTGGTGGACACTACACTGCACTGCACTCCTATGTATTTCTCTTCTCTAAATCAGTGGGAAACTGTGTCCCCCTTTTAAGATTGTGATTCTGGATGAAGCAGATTCTATGACCTCAGCTGCTCAGGCAGCTTTAAGACGTACCATGGAGAAAGAGTCTAAAACCACCCGATTCTGTCTCATCTGTAACTATGTCAGTCGGTATGTATATTGCCCTGAAAATAGCTGTTTGGCAACCGTATTTTGATAACCTCAACTGGGGAGAGAAAAAAGTAAAAAATTTTCAAGGTTACATTAATTTCTGTATCATTTCATGATGTTGATTACTGATGAAAACAGTAATCTTCTTTAGACATTGACTTGTTTTTTCCAACATTCTACAGAATAATCGAACCCCTGACATCTAGATGTTCTAAATTCCGCTTCAAACCTCTGTCAGATAAAATTCAACAGCAACGATTACTAGACATCGCTAATGCAGAAGATGTCAAAATTAGCAATGAGGTAATTACTAATTCATTTGATGAATGCATATGATGAGACTATGAAAGAACCAGACAAACTGTTTCCATTTCTGATGCCATTTTAAGCTAAATGAGCAACAGTTGGAATGTCTAGGAATTACAGTTTCAGCCTTTCTGTTAAGTTATTTAAGCTAATTTATTATCTATTAATATTTGAGAGACCAAAAACTGGGGCAGAGTTCATAGATACAATGCAGATTCTGCAATGACAAATCTCTGCATAATGAAAAGATTTTAGTCTCCTAATGCTCCATTTAAAGAATTGGTATGATGAAATTCTGGTACAGTAATAACTATACCTTTTCATTGTAACAGAATTTGACCATATTTTGAATTTTTTGTTTTATGTAATCAATGAAGTAGGATGGGAAGTGTGGAATATCTCTTTTGTTTCTGCAAATTTATTTCAGAGGCAAGAGATTTCTTCTTTCTCCTCCTATCGGATCAGTACTCTCCATGAATTCTGCCACTATAAGATTGATAATTCTTCAAAAAGGGGAATACATTTTCTTCCTTTATAGGTTGTAACTTTTTAAAAATTCAAGTCAAAAAGCCTTAATTGGCCATTACAGGTAAAAAAGCAAATTTTTCTTCTCTTTAGGCAATAACGTACCTTGTTAAAGTGTCAGAAGGAGACTTAAGAAAGGCCATCACATTTCTTCAAAGTGCTACTCGATTAACAGGTGGAAAAGAGGTCACAGAGAAAGTGATCACAGATATTGCTGGGGTAAGATCAGTAGTCTAAAATTTTCAGTTGAATTTTTTTTGAGTGACTCAGAAAATCTCCACCCCGACAAATTGTTTTAGTCAAAAAAAAAAAAAAAAAAAGAAATCCTAGTAGCTGATGGAGTATCAACATCTTATAGATTAAGGCACCTGCAGATTCAGTGTCTGATTGATGAATGCCCATTTCCTATTTAATAACTGCTAACGCTGCATGTTCCTGTGACCGGTGAGCTCTCTGGGGCCTTAAAATAAGTGCACCAATATCCCTTTCATGAGGACTCTATCCTCATGAACTCCCAAAGGCACCATCTCCAAATATACTGGAAGATTTTAACAGTAATTTTGGGGAAGGACACATTCTGTTTAGATGTGCGGAGTAATGGAATGCTTCAGGAATGTGGCAGTTAAATTTTTTTGTTTATTCTTATGTAAATGAAATTTGATAAAGGGTGGGTGACATATAAAAAACAGGAACATACCAATTTACAGAACTTGAGAGTTCGTTTCAGGGTCCACTTCTGACTTCTACTTTGGAAACCTGTGTTCCTAAGGTCTTAATGAAATTCAGTCCCCTTTAATTCCTTGTCTATTTGGAGAAAGGACACTAACCTTAAAATCCCTTTTCAAATAACCCAGTTTACCACTCTGAGCAATCGTAGCCAGTTTGGTCCAGCTACTCAAAGCAGCTGTTGAGTATTGAGAGAAAACTTCATGCACTTCACATAGGTATGACTGGACTAGTTAAGATTAGCAGTCAACAACCCACTTACCACTTCCCCAACCCCCTCAACCCCACCCTGGAAAAAAAAAATTAGCAGTCAAGGCAATAGGTCATGGTTACCTGGAGCTTATTTTGGTATCACTTCTGGAGGCAGAGTATGACTAAAGAATAAATTGTCCCCTGGACTATCAGCATAGTGAACACCCAGAGTACGGAGGATGTCTTGTTGAAACTGTCTTCACACACACCTTTCCTTTTAGGTAATACCGGCTAAGACTATTAGTGGAATATTTGCTGCCTGTCAGAGTGGTTCTTTTGACAAACTAGAAGCTGTGGTGAAGGTAAAGTCAGTCCAACTTTGGGGAAAGGCAAATCATGCAATCATACTGAATGTGATTTCTATCGCAGGACTTAATTGATGAAGGCCATGCAGCAACTCAGCTCATAAATCAACTTCATGATGTGGTTGTAGAAAATGAACTTTCTGATAAGCAGAAGTCCATCATAACAGAAAAACTTGCTGTAAGTATGCACCTTTGCACTTCCAGAAAAACATGAAACTGAAAGGAATTCTTAATGACTTTGTATTTCCTTGCAGGAAGTAGATAAATGCTTAGCAGATGGTGCAGATGAACACCTGCAACTCATCAGTCTGTGTGCTACTGTGATGCAGCAATTAACTCAGAATTGTTAACCATATTCCTCTTGCCTTTTGGGGGAATAATTTTATGCTAAAAATAAAAGTGACCAAACCACCTTTAAAGTGAATATACAATTTATTTAACATTCAAACTTCATTAAGACATGTGCAATATGGCAATTTTACTGGGGGTTTAACCCTACCTAGGATATGATTGCTGGGGCTTAGCAACAGGGTCCAGTTCACACTTAGCACTAATTAAATACTTTATTGAATAAATACAATACCAAACAAAATGCATTCAAATGCTTAAAAAAAAATCAATTTTAAAGGCCTCCTATTCAGGCTAATGACAAACACAATAAAGGCAGATATGCTAGTTTAACATAATTGGCTGATTTTATACAGCACTTATATCTTTTAGTCCACAAGTATATTATTAAATGATAGAGAACATCTAATACAACCATTTCTACAGAACTGGGAAATAAATTTCTAAGAAAAAAAGATTTTACAGACCCCATCTTTTATACCCAACCCCAACAGTCTAACTCTAAAGAGGATAAAGCCAATGACTTTCCTCACAAGAGCTCACGACTAGAGTCGCTTTGCTATCAAAATCTGTATTTCTGATCCGTTATGAGCATTGAGACGATTCAAATATTCCCAAAGAAAGAAGCACAATGCACGTTGTGATCGCCTATTCAGCAACAGCGAGCACGGCATTCAAACTATCTCATCCCAGGAATTAAATAAGGTCAGCCACATTCATTGGCATTTCCTCCACTGTAGTATTGTAGAAAGTCTCAATGTCACGAAGAATCCTCTTGTCTTCTTCAGTAACAAAGTTTATAGCCACACCTTTCCTCCCAAATCGACCCCCTCTGCCAATTCTGTGTAAGAAAAAGAAAATCACCAATTAGAATGTTACTTCTTACATAAAGCATGAACTACTGAACATGAAGATCCACTTGTTAACCATCAGCTGCTGTTTACTTATCAAGGTTATAGTTCGTGCTTCTAATTGGAGCACTAGCTGCTAATCAATATCTAGAGAAAAAAATTTTCCTTTGCAGTTAGTGCCAAAAGGATTCAAGGCTTGTCTGGCTGCAAAATGAGATTTATCAGGTGTCTTGAGCATTATTATTTTTTTTTTAAAGCAGATGACAGTACTGTGTTTGGGGTAGTGAAATTAAAGCCCATACCAAAGTGGGCCAGCCAAGAGCAGATGTCAGCCTGGGACAAATGTGAACACCAGGGATAAAACAAAAAGTTATATAATCCATTTCGACGCACTCCTGGAACTGTAAACTGTAAATACAAATGCTTTAAGGTTAACTATTGTCTAAAACTTACAATTTTTTTTCCAGTGGGAAAACAAATATTTGGTATGGTAACCCAAACTTATCACTGCTTTTTTGCTCAGTTTCACACGTTATGTCTCAAAATTACTCAACGTGTTTACCCCCAGAACAGCTTTCTACCTTCCTGATAGAAACCAGACAATACAAACCACCTGATAGGCTAAAGCTATTATGTAAAATGCCTTGGCTGGAGCAACTTAAAAATATCAAATAATCATGACAAAAGAAAAACAAATATAAATACCGACTCGCTCTTTATTCAAACAGTGTGCTGTTTCGCTTATGATTCCACGTCCTAAATTACGTCAACGCCGTTTCTGAGTGCCATCTCGTCATCAACTGCTGCTATCGACTCCTGTATTTTTTAAAAAGTCTTTTTTTACATCATATAACAAAGTACAATTCAATTTATTTAGGGATAAAGCCACTATAGCTAACCAGGGACTGCTCAAAATTGCTACCAGATGACACCAAGAAATCCCAACTAGAAAAATCACCAAGAAAGCACATGGACACAAGAGCATCACCAAGAAAGCTAAAACCAATAAATCTAAAGCCTCAACTCTGAAATCCACCATTTGGGCAGCATTTGTAACTGTTTTCCCACTGTGTATGACCAATTTTCCCATGTACAATTTAAATTATGTTACCAAGTTACTATTTTCTTCAATGAATTCCCTGATTTGTGGTTACCTTTCAGACAAATCAGCCAGTAGAAAAGCCATCATGAATTTATTTTACCAACACAGTAATTGTAAAGATGCAATTTACTCACCTGTGAATATAATTTTCACGATTGGTAGGTAGATCATAGTTTATAACCAAAGACACTTGTTGCACATCAATCCCACGAGCCTGAAATACAGGGGGGGTTTAGGAGTGTGCATTGTTAAATTTTAAGTTAAAAAAATAACCTGGACATATATGTAGGCCACAAAATAGTAGTGAACTACATGTTAACTGACATAGTCCACTGTGGAGTGTGGTCTTTACATTACTCTCCCAAATAGCCCAAATTGGTAAAGGTTACTAAGAAAAACCTTCCCCCCAAAATAAACTTTTGGTAGAGTAGTGAAAGCAGCAAAAAACCGACTTACCAACAAGTCAGTAGTGATCAAAACACGGCTTGATCCTGATCGGAATTCTCTCATGATAACATCTCTCTCCTTCTGGTCCATGTCACCATGCTGCAAATGAACAATTTTTCTTAATTCAAGAGTCACCAGACAAAAATCATTTTATTTTTTTCTTAATCAACCATGTATGAGACCAAGCGTCCCTGGCTGCTACTGGAGTAAAGCAGACAGGTATAGTTAAGAAACAACTTTATTTTAAGCAGGGGGAACGACAACACAGCACTGACAGCTATATTGTAGTCTAAATCCTGCTCTAATGAAAATACTAAATGGTCATTAGAACACCCCTTACCAGAGCAGAAACTGTGAAGTCCCTGGCATGCATTTTCTCAGTGAGCCAGTCCACTTTGCGCCTTGTGTTGAGAAAAATAACCGCCTGTGTAATTGTCAGTGTCTCGTACAAGTCACAAAGTGTATCCAATTTCCATTCCTACAGTATTTCAAGAAGAAATCAGTAGTCATTAAATACATTTCCAACTTACTTGCTATAAAATTCACTGAAAGATCAACTTATTGCACCAGATCTTAAGACAAAGGACACTGGACATTAAGAAAGAGGTCCACCCCAGTCTTTACAATCCAGTGCAGTTACTTTTCTTCTTGTGTGTACTCTGCTAGCATTATTACAAAAACCAAGATACATCCTAGTTTCTGCAATTTTAGCACAGTGCTTATACAAGAAGGCAACACCAGAAAAAAATCTGGCAACATTTAAAACTGTTAAAAATTAGACAAATTACCTCTCTTTCAACATTAATATAAAATTGTTTGATCCCTTCAAGGGTCAATTCTTCCTTTTTCACCAGAATTCGAATTGGATCTCGCATGAATTTTTTGGTCACTTCCAACACATCAGTTGGCATTGTGGCAGAAAGCAACACAACCTTGAAAAGACAATGATCACGTCACACAACATGCACGACTTTTACAACACTACTAAAAAAAGTTTTGAGGCCAAGCGTCTCTGTATTACTACAGAATTGTAGTAGACAGTTATGCATCAATTGTTTTATGTGGGGGACCGACAATGAAACACTTCAGTTGTATTGTTAACAGTTCCTGCATTAAATCTAATCTCCAGCTGTACAAAGGGGTGCCAAAAACACACAAAAAAACAAGCTTACCTGAATACTTGTATTTAATTTCTGGAAAATCTCATAAATTTGATCCTTAAATCCCCGACTCAACATTTCATCTGCTTCATCCAAAACAAACATTTTGATCCATTTTGGAGCTGTTAAAAACAGTGTTCTGCCATCTTTAGATATTCTAGTTCTTATATGTAACAGTAAAACAACATATACTCGATAAACAATACTTACAAAGGTATCTTCTGTTTAACATATCAAACACTCTCCCAGGTGTACCAACAACAATGTGTGGTGCTTCAGCTTGGAGCTTTTGCATTTCATTTCGAACATTGGTTCCACCAATGCAAGCATGACAGGTTGCTCCCATATAATCTCCAAGTGCCAAAATTACCTTTTGGATCTAAAAGTAAAGTGTTAATTATTATCCAGCAGAATTATAGGTTCTGTGGCTAACTTCCAAAGCATAGGGCATATATCTGGGTCTGCAAACAGCTTTACGCATGCACAGCACATAATTACTTCCAAACTTAAAAAATCTATCTCCTTCAAGATTAAAATCCCCCTAAAATGTCTCTTGGGCCTATCAAACGTGGGACCCTATCGCCCCAAATACCAGCTAAGAACTTAAACATTTCCTTCACTCTTCTCTTCCGTTGTGTAGGATGATGTAAATAATTCATCAAGCTCTGCCAATTATAGCCAGGACAAATTAAGTTTTCCCCACAGGGTACTGTGACTTAAACTTCGACTAATATTAATAGTCTAGTTTTAGCAAGGTTTTACTTCAAAGCCAATATAGCAATGAGCTTTGAAAACAAAGCATGCAACAGATGCATCACAAACTACTGAGACAGTCAAATGATAACATGTCACTGCAGTTTTCATGTTGCACAACTGCATTCACTTAAGAATGGGAACATATCTAGTCCACCCTGAATAGAAAGCTTCCTTATCTGCCATACAACCCTGCAAGCTGTACCTGCACACCCAGTTCCTGTTTAACTTTTAACAAAAACTCCCTGCATGCATGGACTAAAGTTAACGGGAGAGCTGACAGAACCGATTTATACTAAATTTAAAATTCTTCACAGTTGTGAAACCTGAAACCTATGCAACACGCAAGCAGTTTTTTTGAACTACACTATCAATACCTGTTGAGCCAGTTCTCTGGTGGGGGCCAATACTAGTGCTTGGGTCTCCTTGAACTCAATCTCCAACTGTTGCAGGATGGAAATAGCAAATGTGGCTGTCTTGCCAGTACCTGACTGAGCTTGAGCAATCACATCATACCCTAAAAAAAGTAGGATACATATTTACCGATCCCACAGCAAACGGTCAATTCTCGTTCACACCATGTATTCCATTTGGAACATGACTTATGCCCAAATAATCAAGTGATCAGCAATGAGTATTTTCTTCATTTCAGGTCAGTCCCGAAAGATGATTGCCATCATTTCACTTTAAGGAATACAAATAGGTGCTAGTCCCCCAGAAATTTTCCGTTCTATGGTCCAGGTCTATGTAGAACAGCAAATTCTTTTTTAAAAGGGCCAACAAGTTTTTACCTTTAATACAAGGAATAATAGCTCTCTGCTGAATAGCTGAAGGTTTCTCAAAACCGTAAGCATAGATGCCCCGAAGAAGAGACTCCTTTAAATTCATATCATCAAAGTTATCAACAATCTCATTCCAGTTGCTCTGTTGTTTAAAAACAAAATGAGAATGTAGTCAGTGGAATAAACAACCTCACCTTCCCTGAGTTTCAAAGTCCATACACATTTTTTACCTCGATGACACCATCGGGGTCCATTCCCTCTGGGCCGCCATGTTCTCTGCTGACAAAAATACTAGTTAGAGAACGTTCCTTCCAAGACACCCTGACCTCCCGCCTTATCCTCCCCCACGGCCTTCTTTCCAGAAGCGCTAAGGCAGCGGATGCTGCAAGGCGCCCATCGTACCGAGCGCCAGTCCACAGCTTGGTTCACTGGGCGCCCGAAGACCCGACCGCCACCGGCCCTTCCCCCAGGCCGAGCGCTCCCGTCACGGCGACGGGCCGTCTCGCGAGAGCTCCACGCGCCGAGCTCCGCCCCTTACTCTGCGCAAGCCCGGGTGATTGACACCGGCCGAGCGGCCCGGGCTGTGCCAACGGTTCGTGGGGACCCAGTTGCCGGCCAGGTGTGTCCGGCCGCTCGCCGAGGCGACCGGGCACGACCCGCCTCCCTCCCCCCACCAGCCGAAGTGTAAGGCGCCAACTCGCACCGTTGGCCGCAAATAAAGCTCCGGGCCCCGGCCAGAGTACCCAATGCAGACTGCGCCACGGCTTTACGTATCGTGCTCCATTCACACGGGCAGCGAGAGCGCCCAGCATTTCCAAGCGGCTTCGGCCGGGTAAAAAGTTCCCTTCAACCCCTCAGTTTCCCTGCCCTTGTCTCCCCGCAGCCGGTGCCCCTTCCCGTCATGGAAGCTTCTCGAAGGACACGGGGAACTGGATCCCAGAAGCGCGTGTGCCCCAAGCTCCCTGCCTCCGAGCCATCCACTACAATCCCCTCTCGGGCCGCAAAAGATCCCCCTACAGCGTACCACCGGATAAGCGCCATACCTGTTATAATCCGCGGAGCTACCAGACATGATCCGAAGAGCCACTCAGCGCCCGACTGAAAAGACAGCAGCACCGCGCCACCCGTTTTTTATAGGCTCGCGGCCGGAACCCGTTTCCTGCGGAGGAATTTTCTCAACGTTCTGCGGTCAGCCACAAAATTGTGACCTTGGGGTCGTTCCCTCAGGAAATATACTGAACAAATCGATTGGAAAACCCAACTTTGGTTATTTCTTGACATTAAAAGGTTGCTGGAAATCACGGAACACTGGAGGAAGTTCGGGACTCTTTGCGGCGGAAGAATATTGCAGCAAGTGGGATGAAATTCGCGTTCCCCGCCCTCCCTGCTCCTACGGGGTTTCCGCGTCCCTGACGCAGAGGCGGCCCGGGGAGCGGGGCAGGACCGGGAGGCGGAAGCCTGTGGCGCGCTGTGCGCTGGGCAGCGTAGGTTTCTCCCCCGGCCGGGGGCCTAGCTCGCTTTTTGCTGCCGGCGCTCCGCCCCAATGAGACCCCGACCTCGGCATTCGGTGCTGGAGGGGAATCGGATTTCCGCCGCTCTCGCCGCTATTTAATTTGACGATAAAGAGCCGCTTGGCCTTTAGCCCGAGCGTTTAACATCGTTTCAGATCCTGAAAGTGTGCAACTCCTCCTAGGGAAAATGTCGGCCACCCAGAAAGTCTCAGAAAATCTGGTTTAGCGTATAGATTCAGGACAAGAAAATAATTTGAGAAGTCATTTGCTAATGGTTTTGGAGTAGCTAACTCTGTTCTCATGTTGCCACTGGTCTGTGTTACGTTAAAAATAATACTGATTTAACTGGTGTGAGGAATACCTGATAAAATCCTTGTAAACATTTGCAAACGAGTAGTATAGTAATCGTTAAAAAGGAGTAATTTTCCCCTGTAATGCAGAAATGCAAATGACTGCTTTTGGAAGATAAAGCTCCATACCACTTTGGAGCTTGATAGGTCTTGATTCTGTCTACAATGCTCCTTTTTCCCCCTCAAAGACTTTGAGTTTTAATTGCCTGAACATAATAGATGTTGATTTATTGAAAGTGAGAGCAATGCAGCCGTTGTTTAAATAAAATCCATCATTCCATAAGCACCAGAAGTCTTCAACTGTAGCCCTAACCCTGATGTTTGATACAGATACGCTTGTTTGTATGTACTCATACACACACACGTCATTTAAAATACAATCCTACCCAAGCTGCAAATTATCACAAATGCTCAGAAAAACTTTCTTTTTTTTTTTTTTTAAAAGATTTATTTATTTATACACACAAGCTGGAGTACAGGCCAGAGGCATGGGGCGGCGAGAGGGTTCACCAGAGACAGAGTGGGGAGCAGCACAGGTAGGTAGTCAGAAACACACTGCTGAGGGGAGCAGCGGGCGGGGCAGGAGGGATCTGCCTGCCATGTGGGAATCTCCCTGGCCTGGCATCGAACTCGCGTCACTGCTGTCCACAGCTCCACAGGGCAGCGCTTAACCATGCACCACCAGGGAGGCCCCAAAGTACTTTATTATTAACTCAGAAGACAAACCGAAGTCTGATAGCTGGAAAACTGATTCTTAATTTTTTATATTTCTCTATTTGCTATGATATTGGTTCAAAAACCACGTTATTCAACAACAAAAATTTGAAAATGGCTGTGACAAAAATAAATACCAAGATAACAAAGTGAACTTGACCCTGAGTCTATTAATACCTAGATTTGAGACAATGCCAACATTTTCTGGAAATGGTCAATGATACTCTTTGTCTTATCCAAAATCTACTAAAAATCACCTGAAATCTAAAAATCTGAAGGAAAGGCTAATTTAGAAACGTGGCCAACCATTTAGTCTCACTTGAGTCTTTAGGGTGAAGTCAATCAGCAATTAACATCTAATTGTTGAGAGTTTTCTTTAGTTTTAGCACTATTGTTAAAGGCTGGGGGAGGAAGGAGTTCCAAAGAGCCTTAAAAGGAAATACTGTGCTAAATTCTGGATTAGGTCACCATTATTGCAGGTGTTTCAAGGTAAGAGCTTCATAATCCAAAAGCCAGTAAAATTGCAGAGTCATAATTCAAACCCACAATACCTGCAACCCACAATGTATTTCTAACAAATGCTGTGTTTACCGCATTTGCATGTGGTTACTAAACATTAAGTTACTTACCTACTAAAGTTAAGTTGCTTACTTACTAAAGCATTAGTAAGAAATGAGTTAAAGTCCAAAACATACCCATTAATGAAGGTTTGCATATCAACATAGAGTATACTCACATTTAAGATAAACTTTTCTACCTACCTGAAATCTGAAACTAGATAGACTTCTTACAGTCAACTACAAATGCTTCCTTGCTAACCTGTGTCATGTGAAGCCATTTATAGTGCAAGTAATGCTGGTACCAAATGCCGGCCTCAGTTTCCCTCAGCCAATAAAAGGAAACAGAGGAGAAGTAAAGTAATTTAATTTGTCAACTAACTGGTGTCTGAAAGACCCCGTCCTGCTCTTTGGCAGAGGGTAGGGGTATTTATACCAAGGAGTAGAACAAAAGGGAGATGGGCAGGGTTGCATGCCCTTTTGATGCAGTCATAGGGAGATTCTGGGTGGGCATCAGCTTGCTTTGTTAACAGCTGATGTTTAACTTCCTTAGATGTTTAACTTCCTTATTATCTTCTTAGAGATGTCCTTCCTTTTTCTTAGAATGCAAGAAGACAAACTTGTTAAATGCAGCAGATAGGAATGCTGATTGATGGGGCAGGAAGAGAAACCTGTCCTGTTTCACTTCATCAGTGCTAAAAATCATATTCTTTCCCTATGTGTGCACCTAGTTTAATTTTGCTTATCAATAACCTTAGCTGAAAATTCTAAACCCTAAGTCTAGAAGCTGTTTTTGGTTCATCTAGTGATATCTTCCTATGGAAATTACCAGGTAATCTCATTATTAAGGGGGTAAGGCCATCTTGAGGTTCTTACATGATTTTAAGTCTATCTGATTTTAAGTGATAGCTAAACATTTAAAGTAGTGTCTTGAGAAACTATTGATATAGGGCCTCCCCGGTGGTGCAGCGGTTAAGCGCTGCGCTGTGGAGCTGTTGGCAGTGGCGACGCGAGTTCGACGCCCGGCCGGGGAGAATCCCACATGGCGTGGTGGACCTCTCCTGTCTTGCCCGCTGCTCCCCTCAGCAGTGTATTTCTGATCTGCCTGTTCTGCTACCCGCTCTGTCTCTGGTGAACCCTCTCGCCGCCCCGCACCTCTGGCCTGTACCCCAGCTTGTATGTATAAATAAAAAATAAATCTTTAAAAAAAAAAAAAAAGAAACTATTGATATAATAGTTTGTTAGATGTATATATTTTGGATGTTCAACTAGTTTATCACTTATCAATGTTATTATTTAGTAAACATGACATGTAATACATGCTGTCCCTCAATAATTTAAGTGTTTAAAAAGAATTGCCTTGAGCTAGATAGAGACTGTACAGAGTTACTCACTTCTTTATTATTCTGTTGCTGGAGTAAATTCGAGGTTAGAATCTTTAGCTAGGTTAGTGTCTACTGAAGCAATTTAGAATGTGGCACTCAACATCAAATTCTTCACAGTACTTTTTAAACCATTTACATGAAGATAGGTAAAGATGTTAATAGAGTTGTAGAAAATTGAAAATAATCATGAAATGGCCTAGTGAATTATAAAAGGACTGGGTTTTAATCCATTAATCGATGCTTATTAAACTCTAGTGAGTAATCGAAATATGGAGGTCTCTACCTTTATAGAGACTAAGATAAAAGTACATTAATGAGGGGCCTCCCTGGTGGTGCCACGGGTTAAGCGCAGCACTATGAAGCTATCCAGAGCCACTGCAGCAGGAGTTCAATACCCTGCCAGGGAGCTTCCCACATGGTGCAACAGACCTCTCCTGCCTTGCCCTCTGCTCCCCTCAGCAGTGTATTTCAGTCGATCTGCCTGTTCTGCTCCCCATTCTGTCTCTGGTGAGTCCTCTCACCACCCCAAGCCTCTGGCCTTCATCCCAGCTTGTATGCATAAATAAATAAATCTTTTAAAAAAGTATATAATGAGTATATCCGGAACTGGTATGTGTAAAAATTAAAGGATGATCTACTTGAAATGCAGATACATACAGATTCTGCCCATTCACCAGATTCATTGTTTTGATCTGAGGTGGCACCAATTTTTTATTTTGAAAAATTTAACCCTGAAGAAAATCTGCAAGAATAAAACAATAAACTCCAAATGTTTGTCACATTTACCAATTGTTAATAGCTTACTGTGTTTGTTCTCTCTCATATCAATCAATGACTTTTAACTGAATTGTTGAAAGCCTCAGATGTAGTAGTGATTCACTCCTAATACTTCAACACTACATCCTAAAAACATAGCTATCCCTATCTAAAAATATAATTATAACCCCCAAATACAATAGATGTACATAATATGTAGATTCAACATTTCTCAACTGTCCCCATAATATAGAATCCAATCATAGATCACACATTATATTTAGCGGTCCCATCTCTTTAGTCTCTTAGTCTAGAACAGTACACCCCTTTGGAGAAAGGCTATTTTTCATCAGTAATTCTGTTAAGTATATATAAATAATATGTGTGTATGTGTTGCATGTTTGTCTGTCTTGTGACCTCATTAACCTGGCTTGGGCTGCTTTTTCTGTCTTTGATAACATTGGTGTTTTTGAAGATTCCACACTGGTTTTGTTTAGTTTCTTATTTTCACAATGTTCCACACTTTGAATGTGTCTGATTGTTCCCTCACAATTAGATTCAATTTCAACATTTTGGGTAAGAGTATTACATGAAAGTGGTGAAGTATCTTCCCTCCATCACATTGGGAGCATGTGATGTTAGATTTTCATTATCCCTGTATGATTTTGACTCAGGTCCGTCGACAGGCAACATTTTGGGGAAAACCTGCTTTTTAAAACTTTTGAAATTTTGCATTTTATTCGAAGTCGTAAGACTTAGTCAGAGTGCTGTCTTATCACCTTTATTCCTTTATACTACTACATTCAACTACTAAACTACTAAAAACATCAACAAAAAATAACTATTCAGATGCATAACACCTAACCAGGTGTTAGGTCCCTGCAGGGATCAAGAACATGAAAAAGAACAGAATTCTCACTTTGGGTCCAGTTGAGCAAATAAAATAAGAACATAAAAAAAAACTTAAGAGGTTCTCCCTGGTGGCACAGGGGTTAAAGTCTCAGCTCTATCAAGCTAGCCAGCCACTGGGCAGGCATGACTTTGATCCCCAGCCAGGGAGCTAACCTGCATGGCACAGAAGACTTCTCTTGTCTCACCCGCTGCTCCCCTCAGCAGTGTATGCATTTCGGTAGATCCGCCTGTTCTGCTCCCCACTCGGTCTCTGGTGAATCCTCTCACCTCCCTCCCCTGCACCTCTGGCCTACACCCCAGTTCTTGTGTGCATAAATAAAATTAAAATTAAAAAAAAACTGAAGAGGACAATTCTCAACTAGGCGATTAAAGATTAGAAAATTTGACAATACTCAGTGAGATAACATAATCTGTTGGCGGGAATTTAAATTAGTGTAATATTTTTGAGGATATCTTGGTAATATGAAGAATTAAAATGCATGTGTCCTTTGATCCAATAATTCCAGTTAGGATTTTTATATTTTGCAGGTAACAACACAAGACTCACCCCCATTCTCCCCTCCACAATGAACAAACACATTCATTCTTTTCTCATTATTTTAATAGTAAAATCAAACTAGAACTCTCCTAAATTCCTACTGAAAAGAATTGGTTAATAAATTGTATGCTGTACATATTACCTAGTCCTTAAAAGCAGTGAGGTTCATTTTCACTCTGGGAGTGTGACAGGGTGGTCCCCAGGAGAAAGGGTGTGTCCCAGGTTCCCTGTCCCACCCAAGGTAGGGTGGAACTGAGCAGGATATAAGAAGCTTGAGAAGAGAGACAGGACACACAGAGGAGACACAGAACGCAGACAGAAGACAGGAGGAGATGGAAGAAGAATGGAAAGCCAGAAGAGGAGATGGAAGAAGGATGGAAAGCCAGAACAGGACCAAGGAGCAGAGAGACTTGCAAAGAAGCTGCACTGGCCTGGTCTGATTGAAAGAGATGTGGGTGAGAGGCCCATGGGGAAGTTAACGATGGCTATGTTGATTTTGGTTTTGATTTTGTTCTGTTCCTCTCAGAATTGTCTGACTGTTTCTGACCCTTTTGGATGGGTCCCTGCGAAAGGTATTTTGGTTCCTCCCAGAACTGTCTGGCTGTTTCTGACCCTTGTGTGTGGGTCCCTGCCAAAAGCTGTTCTAGACTTGTGGCAGGCTTTCGAGACTTGCTTTGGGCCAATCCCGCTTGGGTGGACTTGTACCCACGAGGAGTTGGATAATATTGGGTGCTTGACTTAGAAAATATATTTTTTGTCTTCTCTAGTTGTATTAAAGTTTCTTTCCACTTAAGGTCTTATATGTTTTGTATTGATGTGGCGGATGGCTGAACCCATTTAGAACAGGGCAGGTCTGGGCTTCCGGGTTCCCCTCTCCCTGCCCTGTAACAGGAGGATAGAACAGACACACTTTTCTTTCTCCTACTAAGTACAACTGAAAACTGAAAATTCTGGACACAGCAGACACAGGAAAACTGAGATGTGGGGAAAAGAAGGCAGATGGTTAGGATCCTTGAGATACATAGTGATGAGTCCCCTACGTTTTCTTCCTGCTGTATATATGCCCAAATGGAACTGAAGAAGTCAGCAACCCACAAAGGTCAACAGCACCCCCTAAAGAATACTCTGACAAATGTCTGCGCTCTCTATCCAGAGGCCTAGGAAAGGGGCATCCCAGGAAAGTGGAAAAGTTTGAGACAACCACTTTATTTCAGCTAAACACCACCGAAGAAACTGGTCCTGCCCATATCCATGCCAGCAAAGGCCCCTGTAAGGTGGAAACGAGGCACACCAACATCGCCATCACCAACACCACCAAGGCATCAGAGGACACTGCAGCAGAGCCTGTCTGTACTCTTCTGATAGGAACAAAGGCAGTCCTCCCCCCGCTGGTGTGGTGACAGAGCCCCAGTGGAAAATCAGGACATCAAGATTCTCACCTTCATGCCATGGCAATAAGGTCACCCATGGCTGTCTCAGTGGAGACCTTGTCAGTGCTGAAAGTCCCACCCTGGCCCTGCAATATCAAGGGACACCCCCTCAGGTGTCACCCCAGAATGAGGAACTTGGATTTCTACCTCCTCCGCAATAGAGAGGTAGAAAGTTGTGCCAGAGCAGTGTCAAAAAAAAGCCAGCTGAAACTAAAGATTGAAATAGATCTAATACGTATGTGGAAAAAATGCTCACTATCACTAGTCATTAGTGATATGCAAATCAAAACCAAAAGGAGATACCAGTCACATCCATTAGGATAGCCATCATAAAGACAAAATGAAACAAACAAAATGCAACAGAAAATAGCACTCTCTATTAATAGCCCAGGGTGTAGAGAAATTGAAACCGTTTTACTTTGTTGCTGGAACGTGAAATGGTGTAGCCACTGTGGGAAATGATGTGGAGATCCTTCAAAAAATGAAACAGAATTGGTATACAACCCACCAATCCTACTTCTGCATTCATTGAGTCCACCTAATCTGTACTTCTATGACTATAAGAAGATACTGCAGCCCAGGTAGCTTATAAACAGCAGAAATTTATTTCTCAGAGTTCTGGAGATTGCAAGGCCAAGATCAGTGCCAGCCTGATTAGGTTGTAGTAAAAGGTAGCAAAACTGCTGACTTCTCACTCTGTCCTCAGATGGTGAAAGGGGCTAGAGAACTTTCTGGAGTCTTTCATTTACTAATATTTGATTGTCAAATGAGTTTTTTTTTTTTTTTGCATAGAAAAACTGGGGTGTAGGCCAGAAGTGCTGGAGGTGAGAGGACTCACCAGATACAGAGTGGGGAGCAGGACAGGCGGATCTACTGAGATACACTGCTGAGGGGAGCAGAGGGCAAGACAGGAGAGGTCTGCTGCGCCATATGTGGCAATCTCCCTGGCTGGGGATCAAACTCAGGCCGTAGAGGTGGTAGTGTTGGGGGGAGAAAAAGGATGTCTGCAACAAACTTCACAGACAGGTTTAGACGCCACCTCAAACCAAAGAGATCCAAGACACTAAGGGCTACTAATCCCTTAATGCCATCATCATCGAAGAGAGCATTACTGGGAACTGAGGGTGGAGCTGAGCAGGAGATAAGGAGCTGGAGAAGAGAGAAGGGGACACAAGACACACAAAGAAGACAGGAGGAGTAGGAAGAAGGATGGAGAGCCACAAGCTTTCCATCTGCACATGGAGCAGAGAGACTTGTAAAGAAGCTGCGCTGGCCTGGACTGATTGAAACAGATGAGGGTGAGAGACCCGGGGGGAGATGAACTATGACAATGTTCATCTGGATTTTGATTTTGCGCTTTAACTCCCGGAATTGTCTGGCTGTTTCTGTCCCTTGTGTGTGGGTCCCTGCCAAAAGCTGTTCTAGACTTGTGGCAGGCTTTCGAGACTTGCTTTGGGTCAATCCCGTTTGGGTGGACTTTTACCCACGAGGAGTTGGATAACATTGGGTGCTTGACTTAGATACTATATTCTTTGTCTTACTTAGTTCTATTAAAGTCTGTTTCCACAAAAGGTCCTATATGTTTTGTATTGATGCGGTGGATGGCAGAACCTATTTAGAATTGGGCAGGTTTGGGGGTTCTGGGGTGTCCCTCTCCCTGCCCTATAACAGTAGCACTGAAACTTAACCCCTAGGTCACCAGGGAAATCTGTCAAATGAGCTTTTATTGAAATATTTTCCTTTGCAGTTCTTAACAAGCTGGGAGTTCCACCCACCACTGCTGATGTCATGAGGGTGTCAGCCATAAACGCTGTCAACATTGCAGCCCACAGATCAAACACTACACCCAGGATCTCTTTAACGGTTCCAGAGAGCTCTCTAGCTAAAGATGAACATCTCATCTGCCTGACAAGGCTAACAATCTCATCAAGTGATCTTTCCACTGTGTCTAATGTTTCTCTGATTCTTTCTGTCATGTGGCAGTTTCTTGAGAACTTCAGTGATAAGAACAGAAGGTACCACCTCAAGGGACCAACAGGATAGTCTCTGTTATGAGTGGCCAGTTTCACTGCAATCCTCAGATCCTTCCAGCCGCCTTAGTGAAGTCACCCAAGGAGTCAATCTTGGTGGCTAGGACAGTGGTGGTGATGGAGGAAGACAGGATCACAGGATTAGACCCACATAGGAGGTGGGGGTAGAAAGGATCAACATAATCACCTCAAGTAGGTATAAGAGGCTATAGGGTATGTAAAGAGTGTCAAGACAATCTCTGGCCCCTTTCTTATCCTGATTAACAACAAACAAGCCACTCTTGGAAGGTGTGAGCCCCCACCAAGAGAAAACTATACAGTATGATCTCTGCACTGGCTGGGGCAGCAGCACCCCCTCTGCCCACCTGTGACTATGTAGGTGCTTCTTTCCACCGACTCCCTCTGCAGGGCAGCAGCCTCCTGCCTGCCCAGGACCTGCACCATCCGGGGCTTCTTTTCATTGACCTCCCTCAGCAGGGCAGCTCTCCTCCAGGCTGCCTGCCTGCAACCATGCAGGCCTCTCTTAGCAAGCCTGTCCCTTTCAGGGCAGCTCTTCCTGCCCACTCATGCCTATGCGAGTGCTCTTTGCTTTTCTGTCTCCTTCAATAAACTTGTTCTTCAAATATATTCGATGACTCTGTGTCTTGGAGAAACTCTCCGCATGCCGCTGAAAGGGGAGCTCTGGTGAAACCTTTCCCAGAGTGAACCCAAGAACCCTACTCTCGGTCAACTCTCAAAATCTACATCAGTGGCACTGACTTCCCCACACATGCACCTTAGATATACGTAATTTTATCTTGTGAGGTTGAATTTAGGTGGCATGTTGGAACTGGATGGTGTTAGATGAACCAGAGTCAAGAGAACAGAAGAAACAGTGTTCAGTTGGAAACCAAAATCTCTGGAGCCCTTTTTATAAGGGCATTAACCTCAATCATGAGGGCTCTGCCCTTATGACCTAATCACCCCCCAAAGGTCCACTTCCTAATACCATCACATTAGGCATTAAGATTTCAACATATGAATTGGGATGGGCACATTCAGACCATTGCATGGGTATATACTTGGATGAATTGAAAGCAGATACTCAAACAGGTATTTGCACACCTACGATCATGGCAGGATTACTCACAATAGCCAAAGATAGAAATGACCCAAATGCCCATCCACAGATGAATGAACAAGCAAATATAGTGTATATATCTATATGTGTGTAGTGTATATATCTCCATATATATCCAAATGTAGTGTATATATCTATATGTGATGTATGCCATCACATGGATGAATCTTAAAAAAAAGATATTGTGCTAAATGAAATAAGCCAGGCACAAAATGATAAATGTTGCATGATTCCTCTTACGTGAAGTACCTAGAATAGTCAAATTCATAGAGACAGAACATAGAATAGGGGCCACAGGGGCTGGGGCTGGGGGGAGAAGGAGAATAAGACATTATCATTTAATGGTTACAGAGTTTCAGTTTGGAATGATGAACAAATTTTGGAGATGGGTGATAGTGACAGTTACACAGTACTGTGAATGTATTTAATGCCCATGAAACTATACATTTTATATTACGCAGCCATTACCACAATAAAAATTAAAATTAAAACATTTTCTAGCCATTTGAGCTAATCTATTTGAACCATCTAACACATAGCCACTAGTCTACTAATCAAATAAGCAATCTGAAAAAAAAAAAGCAAGGCTCTAGAATTACACAGTACAGAAGTGTTCAGGTTTTAATTAAAATTACTTCTTATACCAAGAATCATCAAGATTTCAAACTGAATGAAAAAGATAATGGAAGCCAACAGATGATAACAGTAATATTAGAATGATCTGAAAACTTAAAGCAGTCATGGTAAGAATATGCTAATGACCAATTTTGAATACACTTGAGATAGAAAAAAAATAGAGAGGAAAAATTGATAAATTGGTCTTCCTCAAAATTATGATCTTTGCTTTTTTTTTCCCCCAGTGGCAGATAGATGTTACTGGTTGGGAAGTGAGACACACAGCAGTGGAACCCTCACTCAAGGTGTGCGTGGGGGGAGGCATAATCTGCTGCTCACTTGTAGAATCAGCTTCTGGCCGTGCTGTACGGAAGGGAGTCTAAGACCAGATGGACAGGCACCTACGTAGTGCAGCTTGCCACTGTCTGTGTCTGCACAGGGAGCAGGGGCAGGCAGGGAGTCACAGGGCGGGTTTAGAGCCTGGGAATGTAGGGGGCTCAGGGAGGATGGCCAGAGAAGCCAGTTCCATGTTCATTTGCAAGGGAGGGTGAGGCACCATCAGACTGGAGGAAGCCTGTCTCGGTGGCCTGATAGTGGCAGTGCATAGTCTAGGGCTCTGACTCTGACTGAGACGCGTTCTGCATGGAAGAAAATGCTGGATGTGTGCATTAGGTGGCTGACTAGGTCTCTCAGGCTTGTGGCCCCTAGTGAGGTGGGGACTGAGCCCAGGTACTGCCTGGGCTTTCTTGGGTTTGCTCGTGCTCTTCAGTTCATAGCTGCAGATTGCTCATAGTTGCTGAGTCTACGATTCTCTGGTTCTGGGTGGTCAGCTCTTGGGGTCCAACATCTGTGGTTCTGTTGGCTGCCATGAGGTTTCCTGGGTTCCTCTGATGTAACACCTTGGTCATGGTGCACATGGGGCACTTCAGGATGCAGGCATGTCCATAAAGCCTGACTCCCTCACTGGAACTGGGGTCTGCAGAGAGATGGGTGTTCAGGGAGAGCTTGTGCCTGGTGTAGATGGAAGCCAAACCTCCTGTCTACTGCCCCAGGGAACCTGCCCACAGCCCTACCAGCTGCCAAGAGTCCACCAGAAAAACCTTTGCTCTCTAAAAGATCCTCTTAACAGGATGAGACAAGGTACAGAGTGGGAGAAAATATTTTCAAATCAAATATGTAATAAAGTATAAATAGAATTATTAAAACTGTGAAAAGTCAATAGTAAAAAAAATTCTGCAGAAGATTTGAAAAGACATTTCACTAAAGAGGATATACAGATGGCAAATAAGCAGGTAAAAGGATGTTTAACATCAGTTGCCATTTTAGGAATACAAATAAAAATCACAATGAGACAGAACAATGCACCTATCAGAATGGCTAAAACAAAAATTAGTGACAACATCAAATTCTGGCAAAAAATATAAACTGAATAGTAGTACATTGAGTAAAATACTAGTTTTCTTCTCTCTCATTTATGCACTCCCTCTAAAGGAAATCAGTTTCTTTCCAGAAATGGTGAAATCATTATATATAAGAGAGTTTGCTTCCTCTCCCTCTCCACGTCAAAGCCCCACAGCAAGGCCATGTGAGGACACGTGCAAGACTGCCATATGCCACCCAAGGGGAGCGCTCGCACCAGACACAAACTCTGCTGGCACCCTGACCGTGGGCACCCATTCTCCAACACTAAGAAATAAATTCTTGTTGTTTAAGCCACCCAGCACTTGGTTTTAGTAGGTGAAACAACTGTGACAACATGACTTTCTAATAAAACTATGCATATACCGATCCATCTCGAACACAGATAAAGTCTGACACAATATAATGTACTGTACACTTAAAATACCATACCTTTTAAAATAATAATTACAATATATGGGCAGAATTGTTTTCCCAAAATTCATGTTGAAGCCCCAATCCTGGTCTGACTATGTTTGTAAATAGGACCTTTAAAGAGTTGATTAAGATTAAATGAGGTGGGCCTCCCCGGTGGCGGTGGCGCAGCGGTTAAGCGCTGCGCTGTGGAGCTGTCGGCAGCAGCGACGCGAGTTCGACGCCCAGCTGGGGAGAATCCCACATGGTGGGGCAGACCTCTCCTGCCTCACCCGCTGCTCCCCTCAGCAGTGTACTTCTCATCTGCCTGTTCTGCTCCCCGCTCTGTCTCTGGTGAAACCTCTCGCCGCCCCACGCCTCTGGCCTGTACCCCAGCTTGTATGTAAAAAAAAAAAAATGAGGTGATGAAGGTGGGGCTCTAATTCAATAATACTGGGGTCCTTAAAGAAGAGGGAGAGACACTAGGGGGACACAGGCAGGGGCAGGGGCCAGGTGAGGACAGGGTGAGAATGCAGCTAGCTGCCTGCAAGGCAAGGAGAGGCCTCAGGGGAAACCAAACCTGTAGAAGCCTTCAGCTTTCTGAACTCTGAGAAAATGAATTTCTGTTGTTGAAGCCACCCAGTCTGTGGTGTTCTGTGATGGCAGCTCCAGTGAGCTAATAGGCAAGTGTCATTCTTTATTTTTTTTAAAGATTTATTTATTTATGCATACAAGCTGGGTGTAGGCCAGAGGTGGGTGGTGGGGTGGTGAGAGATTCACCAGAGACAGAATGGGGAGCAGAACAGGCAGATCAACTGAAATACACTGCTGAGGGGAGCAGTGGGCAAGACAGGAGAGATCTGTCTGCTGTGCCATGTGGGAAGCTCCCTGGCTGGGGATCAAACTCGTGCTGCAGTGGCTGCAATAACTTCATAGTGCTGCAACTTAACCAGTTGTGTCACCAGGGAGGCCCAACTGTCATTCTTTTAATTCAAGCAAATCTAACTATGTCTTGCTGAAAACAAAATATGTGAGTTTTTTGCAATGTGAGTTTTTTGGAGTGTGATTACCTTGTAATTATAGAAATATTTCCTTTCTCAAATGACCATAAAAGGTTTACTTAAAAATGATTTATTATGTGATTTAATTTGTAAAAATGATGCATTTTGCATTCTGTTACCTCTTAAAATTTGCTTATTTTCTTGGGATCAGTTCAGATGCCTCCTGTTCTCTGGGCCCTTCTTAATGACCCTAAAAATGTAGTGATTTCTTTCCTTTGGATTCCCCGTTCTGTTGTTCCTCTGTTATGATAGTCATCATGTTCTAGGTTACAGTTCATTTTTTTTTAGATGTGTGTTGAGGTAACGTTGATTTACAGCACTATGTTTTAGGGGTATAGGCTCACGCCTCTACAAATGTAAGTCATCACAGCATGCCTACCCCCAGGGCACCGTAGTCTCCCACCCTAGTCCATGGGCCCCCTCTTCTCTTTGCTTCCAGCCCCCTCCTCCCCTCTGCTAGCCTCAGTTCTACAGTGAGATTTCTAGGGTTTGTTCTGGTTTGGTTTTGTCTCCTTTTCTAGCTGTAGAAAAGCTAGTGTATTTGTTTAGTGTATTTGTTTCATCTTTTCTAAATCGTTTAAGCAGCTTTAAAGTAAACATCTTGAGAGGAGGGAGTGTGTTTTATGCATATTTGTATCTCCCACAACAGGAAGAGGAATGCTTTTTTTTATTGAGCTGTAATTTCCATATTATGTTATTTTCAGGTATACAACATGCTGATTTGATATTTGTATATATTGCAAAATGATCATCACAGTAAGACTAGTTAATGTCTATCATCTCACGAAAACATTTTTTCTTTGTGATTGAGAACTTCTGAGATCTCCTCTCTTTTATTTTTTTAAAGATTATTTATGTATACAAGAACTGGGGTGTAGGTCAGAGGTGTGGGGGAGGGGGGTGTGTATGTGAGAGAGGATTCACCAGAGACAGAGTGGGGAGCAGAACTTCTGAAATACACTGCTGAGGGGAGCTGTGGGTGAGACAGGAGAGGTCTGCTGCATCACGTGGAAAGCTCCTTGGCCGGAAATAGCTTCACAGTGCTGAGACTTAGCCTGTTGCACCACCAAGGAGGCCTTAAGATTTACTCTCTTAACTCTTAGGCCTGGACATGTCCTGTGCAGTGGTGTGTCGTCAAAGATGGACAGGTACACAGCAGAGGCTCTAGACAGAAGCTAGGCATGCAGTAGGCTCCCCATCTTGCTCTTGTGAGTCCACTCCATGATGTTCCTACAACAGTGAAATCAACAGTAATGCCTTTCTCAGGCTGTACCCCCACCATTAAGAGATTCAAGAATGTATACAGTACAGATTATTAATACACCCCACCCTAGGACTTGTTCATTTAGTCCAATGCTTTGGTGCTTTATTCATTTCTACTGATGTTGAAATTACACAAATGTAATAGCTTAAAACAACACAGATTTATTATTTGACAGTTCTAGAGAACAGAAACCCAAAATGAGTCTATACCTCTGTGCAGGAGTATGCTTTTCAGGGGAAACAGAGAGAAGGAAATTTAGAGGAACTTCCTATTTTAGGAGAGAAAGATTGAGAGTATCATTCATTCATTGATTGATTCCTTAGTTCAAAATAATAAATATGCTACTCTGGCACATTTTGGGGTGGCCTGATGTGGAACTTGACACTATGTAGGTTAGAAAGTCATATAATAAGCTTTGAGGGTGACAAATCTATTATGTCAAGTACATGAAATTTTCAAAGTATTGGACTGGTCACTATCCACATTAAGATATTAGGGATCAAGAATATGTCCAATCTGGTATCAGGAATGACACCAGACTTATGAAAAAGAGGTCTTATTTTATTAAGATTTACACCCACACACACCCACACACACCCACACACACTTGCAACAAAAGTAGCAGAATATTTTCTGAGGTGCTTTTCCTGGGTGTTACTCATTCACATTTAATCTTCCTTCTATTGCAAAGCAGATACAACTTTGTAGTGTTTCTTTAATCTGTACACTATGTTTGCAAATAGAAATGAATTTGCTGCTTGAATTGTTGATGAGCCTCATGTCTCTTCTGCTAGTTGGTTAAAAAACTTCAGATCCTGTGTCTAGCTGTCTCTTTGCTGGCTGTACAAGTAAATAAATTCATGCAAGCAAATAAAACAGTGATTCTAACAGATAAAATCTTGCTGGACAAGATGGTGCTGTGGTGAACGCCGCTGACAAATCCTGCAGAAGGCAAAAGAGATGCTCTAGATTGAACCTCCCAACATCCCAAAATACCCTTTGGGTACTTACCCGGGGAACCTCCTGTCTCTTCTGTCAATCTCTAATTTGGGATTAAGTATTGGATCTGGTACAGTCATTAAAGAAGATAATGAAAGGAAAACCATCAAATCAACTAAATGAAGTTCCCTGGTTAAAAAATAATCAGAGTAGGGCCTCCCTGGTTGCGCAGCGTTTAGGCCCTGTGCTGTGGAGCCATTGGCAGCGACGACGTGAGTTTGCCGCCCGGCTGGGGAGATTCCTGTATGGCACGGGTGAACCTCTTCTGCCTTGCCCGCTGCTCCCCTTAGCAGTGCGGTTCCGTTGATCTGCCTGTTCTGCTCCCCACTCTGTCTCTGGTGAACCCTCTCGCCGCCCCGTGCCTCTGGCCTGTACCCCAGCTTGTATGTATAAATAAAAAATAAATCTTTAAAAAAAGTAATCAGAGTACCTTTCTATATGAATTTAGATTAATTGGATCAAAGTTTCCCTGATAACATGGAAGTATATGGAGCATTCACCCACAGACTTTAGCTCTGTGCATGACTCAGCCCCAGGAGAACAAAGCTAATGATAGGAAATTAGCTCAGTGTAAGCCACAGGGGATTATGTACATTTATGGTGATTTACTTCACATCTTAGTTATTTTTACCTTTTTAAAATAACCTAAATTGATTGTAACAACTTCAAACAGCCAAAGGTATAAAGACTGAAATCCCTTCCCTTCCAGTTCATTCCTTGGTGAAAACCATCGTTGATAGCTTGGTATTAATGCTTTTTCTATGCATATCCAAGCATATGCCACATAGAATTAATAAAATGTTTTACTCTATAATTATTGTGCAACTTTTTTTCTTTTCTATTATTTATGTGTGTGAGTTATTTTATTTTTCTCTTTTCCCACTGTGCGATTTTTGAGAAAATAAAGATTGAAATAAGATTAAAAAGATAGATATATATTTGTGGACAGTGGGGAATCACCAATTCTTCAGCAGGGGATAGGTTGAGGCACAATTACTAAACTTTATTTTGGAGCACCTGTCTTCCAACTCTGACTGCCTTCCTTCTCTGCAGTTACCCTAGTTTCTGGACCTAACAAAGTGGAGGACACTGTATTGTATTGTTGACCCTTGAACATCAAAGGGGTTGGGGTGCTAATACGCCTCTCTCCCCAGCCAAAAGTCTAGATTCAACCAACCAATATCTGAGGTTGGTTGAATCTGTGAATGTGGAACCACTGATAGGAAAAAAACCCACATATAAGTAGACTCACAAATTTCAAACTCATGTTGTTCAGGGATCAGCTATTCAGGAAATAAATGCTTGTGCTTGGATGCTTTGCTTGAGTGAACTGGGATGAGTGTCCCCTGGGCAATTCCTTAGGCTGGCAAGTATGAGCTGAGTTTCAAAGCTTCCCAGGCAACTCTGAATAGTTTGTGGGTAGATTCTTTAGGCTCTTATGGGCATTAGGCCTCCAGCTTTGCTCCTCACTCAAATGGGGATTTTTGTCCCTATATATTAAAGTCTTTATTTTTGGTTAAAGTTAGAAGTTGATATTTAACCTCTGTCCTCTCTTGAAAGCACACTAAAATAATGGTACAAAGTCTTGTTAAAAAGACTTAAGCACTCAAGACAATTGGAAGGGAGACAACAGCCCACAAAACTTCTTAAATTGGAAAGCAAATGGTGAAATGATGACAAAATTAGCAAATAGTAGAAAGCCTAATCCTGAACTGGGAATAGGGAGCGCTGAGAAGCACCTCCATTTATGTTGCAGATCAACCACAAGACTCAGGGATTGGGGCCTCCCCGGTGGGGCAGCGGTTAAAGCGCTGCGCTGTGGAGCTGTCGGCAGCTGCTGCGCGAGTTCGACACCTGGCTGGGGAGATTCCCACATGGCTAGGCAGACCTCTCCTGCCTCGCCCGCTGCTCCCCTCAGCAGTGTATTTCAGTCGATCTGCCTGTTCTGCTGCCTGCTCTGTCTCTGGTGAACCCTCTCACCACCTGATGCCCCTGGCCTACACCCCAGCTTGTACGCATAAAATTTTAAAAATATATAAATTTAAAATAAAAAAAAGACTCAGGGATTCGTGGCATCGTGTACATTTGGACATGGGGATGTGAGACTAAAATATGCACACTCATTGAAAATCTATCAAAAACAAATTAGAAATTGGCAGAGAACAGTGGAGCAAACATATTTCCATACTTGGGCATCTCCAGACTGCTGAAACTGGCAGGGCAGAATTAGTGCCAGCTCCTTGCCCACCGTGGAATAGACCCTGTGGCTATAGAGAAAACTAGAATGAAAATAGAGATGCATTTCACATAGAAATTGTTAGAAACCCCCAGGAAGTAAAGGAAGAAAAAGAAACACAGGGATTAGAAAAGTCCACAGGCCAGTTAATGAAACCTTAGAATGACCAAGAAATGCAGAGTGAAGAGGGGAGGAATAAGAATCACACAAAGTCAAAAACAATTGCCCAGGGACTTAGTTACAGGGGCATAAACAAGAGTGTCAACAATGTCTCCAAATGTTGATAAATTTGCAGGATTTGTACTGGACTATTCATGAGGCCAACCAGAGACCAACGAGTGACCCCTGGTCTGTCCTTATGGAGAGGCCCTTCATGGGATCATGGGGTATTGATGGAAGAACAAGTGTCTTCTCAGGTCCTCCCTGTGCAGATGTGGCTGACCACCCCTGCTCCCGAGTGCTAACCCAAGGCCTGTGCTGCCCAGACTCTCTTTGGGGAACTGCTGTGGTCCCCCACATGTCATCTTTGGAGGATTTCCGGGTACCCAGATGGGAACAGTGGAATATGAGCCCACTAAGGTGGTGTCCATGACTGTTCCCTGCTTTTCTCCTTGTAGCCCCCCAGCTCCCAGCAGCAGTGTTCCACCTCCTCTGACTGTGATTCAGATGTTGAACTTAAAATTAGAACCTGGGTCCCAATTCTGTCTGAAAGACAATGGAATAGTGAGACTTAAATACTCAGGACTCCTTTCTTTCCCAGCCCAATGCAATGAGAAGAAAATGTGCAACTAAATGAGAAAAAAAGAAAAAGCAGACATCAGAAAGTCCTGCTCTTACCTTATGTTCCTCCCTTCACTCTAGGTAGTCTAGAGGTTTATTTTCCAAAGACATTAAAATGGTAGGTCGCTGGATGAGGACACTAATGAAGGTACAATTGAATTTTGGTGGTTTTATCATCTTGTTATTAGACTTGGGAAAGTGCTATGGATACCGCATAAGAAGGGTTTTGCTAGGCCATGATGATTTACTTTTCTGCTCAATTTACCTCAATATCACCAGGCCTGGCCAAGGCCTGTCATAGGCATCTAGTGGGAAACCTATTATGCTACTGTTGGCCCCAAATCAAGACTTTTGATTGGATCATATTAAGTTTGACATCAAATAGAGATATTTATCAATAGTAGACAGTTGTGTACATGAGTCTGGGGACCATGAAAGAGAGGTACAAATTGAGATGTCAGATTTCAATTTGGGAGTCACTGGCATGTCTATGTCATTCAAAATCACCAAACTAGTTGGTCTCACCTAGGAAGGGAGTATAGATGTATGAGAGACTGGCTGTCAGACTGACACCAACAGAGTTCAGCAAAGGAGTAAGTGCACACAAAGAAGTCTGAGGAGAAGCCCGTGAAGTAGGAGAAAAAGAGGAGAGTGTGACAAGCCAAGAGGTTAAGGAGTTTTAAGAAAGGTGTGCTCAACTGTTCAAATGCTAATGAAAGATCACTTCTGTGATACCAAGAACCACCACTGGGTTTGCAAGATGGATGTTATTAGTCAAGTTCAGAAGAGCAGTTTCAGTGCTAGGGATGAGAGCTTGATTTGTGTGGGTGAAAGAGTAGATGGGGGATTAAGGATCCATGTGTGGTTGATTAATAATATCTGAAAATCTACTGGCAATAACTCCCAGCAAGGCTAGCTCAAATATAACAAAAATTATTTTATATCTATAGTTGAACTTAAAAAGAAAAATTGATACCTGCAGATTTCCCGAAAGAAAAAAAGGATGTAAAAAGGACTAAGTAAGATATAAGGTGATTCTATGGTATTTAAAAGTCCACCTGTGTTTAGTAGTGGCTACTTGGTTTTACCAGAGGCTTAGTTCGTTAAACAAACAAACAAACAATTTTGGAATAATTTCAAGTTTGCAGAAAAGTTGCAAAGACAGTTTGCAGAGTTCTTAACCCCTCACCCAGCTTTCCCCACTGCTAACATCTTAATATTCAAAGTCTGAATTTATTCTACCAATGAAATCCCCCAAAACTCCAAGCTGAGAACTTAATGTGTCCAAGCACAGTGACATCCCAAGACTCTTGGCAGAAGAGAGAAATGGATCTGCCAGAACTCTTTTCATTCAGGCACAATGGATTCTCTCAGGAAAAAGCAAGTCCTGCTACTGATGAGCTCATAATCAAGATGTACATGGAAACAATTCACCATGTGTAAGAGTCAGTGCTCAAAACAAACAGTAGGATTCAGTGGCCAGGAGCTTCACATCATAGAAACACTATCTGAAAGTGAACATGAAATAAAAACAGTTAAAATGCCTAAAATATAGAAGAATTGAATCCTAAGGATAAGACACTGAACGAAAAGCAGAAGGGTGAGCAGGTGAGTGGAGAACAGAGTTCCTCCTCTTGTCTAGGCTTTGCTCTTTGTGCAACCATGGAAACAAATAAGAACCCCCAAAGTGAGCAGGTAATTTGAGTCACACTTGATGTTTATTTAGGACAATTTGTGTATAGGGGTCTTCCACCCTGGAACTGGTGGATAGGACTTCGGTTGGGGGCGGAACCCACCCCCATCCCTGCCCCACCTCCGCTAATCATGTCTGATCTCTTGTGTGAGGATTTCCGGGGGTCAGGTCACATATGTCTTTGTTCTAATAGGATTACTACAGGTCTGTATAGATTGTAAGTATAAGTTAATACACATGAAAAAACAATGAGGAAATGGGCTGTCTTCCCAGGGTAGGACAATTACTGGTAACAGGTCTAAACTGGCTTCCATACAAGATGGAGTCACTTTGGTTTTCCTACAGTTTCTGGTCCCCCTTTTCTTCCCTTCAGATCCTCTCCTCTTTTTCCTTTTCTTTTTAGTCACTGTAAACAGGAGAGAAGGATAAAAGTTCTTTCATAATTTAGTAAATGAAATGTATGTGTTTATACGTTTTAAAAAAGAGAGATAATAATTTAAATATTACTTGACCAGTAACTTACTAAGAATGAGAATCACCAAGAAATCACTTTGGATGATAAAGGCAACTTATACAAGACACAACAATAAACTCTGAATTAATATATTTCTAACACATACAATTTTTCTGCTCTTAATTCCCTGAAAGTCTACCAGTTCATTTACATAGCCCCCCAGCTCTCTCAAGGGGGCAGAATTTGCTGATGATTTTTGCTTACTAGATTTCACCCTCTGTTATTTTAATGTTCTGAACTATCTGTGGGTTTCTTTAATGTGAAGGTTCTTGCCCTGGCACATCTTCATCCTTTGCAATGCAATCACTTTTTTTCATTTCTGTCAGTAAGTTCACCTTCATACAATTCTTCTGGTTGCATACTTAGTGAAACCAGCCCCAACAATGAAACTTTTGCCAAACCCAGTTCTGCATTTTTTCTGCCCATAGCTTAGCAAGTTACCTTCTGCTTTACCATCTGACTGGTTAAGTCAATAATGTAGTTACTGCTGCAATAGCAAGGCTGACCTGTTCTTCCTGAGCAGTTCTCCTTCTCTAGATTAAATAAAACAAAACCTTAGCTGTTTGGGTCCATTGCTTTGTCCACAAGCCATCCACACACCCAACAAGCCTGGCCACCAGTTCATATGTGGAGAAGAGTCCACCATTAAGAGTGGCTTCAGCCAACTCTGCATTCTTCTGTTACCATGTTTCCTTTGCCCTATGATTTCTTGCCAAACCCATGTTCCTATGACCCCAAACCAACTCCCCAACCAATGAAATTTAACTCTTGTTTACCCAGGCTCCACTTCCACTTGATAAAATTCACTTGGAATTATGTCTTTTTGTTTTGGGGAGATTTTTTATTACTTTTCCATGTTTGTGATCAATGTATTTAGCTTTTCTGAAAAAAAAAAAAAAACAGCTCTAAGTTTCATTGACCTTTAATTATAGTTACACATTTCAACCACAATATATAAAGCTTTAAAGGTCTAACTTTCAAAATAGTTTATCAAGTGTATCCTAATAATGTTTATATTCATTTGATCTTAGAGTTTTTTGAAAGTAATGAAATGTTCATGTGTAAATAAGAATATGTATACAAAGCATACATAGGTGTTGGGTGGGGATTACGTATTTTATTTTTTATTTCTTTCTGTGTTTAGAGACATTTTCCATGGCTTCAGAACAGAATACTTATATTTGTTCTGTACAATCTTTCAAGGATATTTGCAGAACAGCCCAGTGAGATAGAGACTGTTTCTCTCTCCAGAGAAAAAGGAAGTTTATTTCCTGTACAGTGTAATAAAGATAATGTCTCCTCTCAGTACAGAGTCAGGCTGGTTTACTGTTCATCATAAATATTCAGTCTTTCAGCTTGGGGTTCCTATCCTGCAATGTGCTCCACCGTGTGTAATCCAGGTACCATCCAATCTCCTGTGTGTCAATCTGTGGGAACTGGGGCTGGGAAATTGGTGTGATGCTGCTTTTGCTTTAGCAATGTGTCTTATATTTTATGTCTTTTGGCTGTGTCCATAAAAACATGGAAGGCTACTCTGTAAACTTGAAATTAGAGTAAAAAAGATTTTTTCATAGATCTTGGCACATTGAGTTTTAACATCTTAGAAGTGTCAAGGTAAACAGATTACTAACTAAATATCTCCATAATTTATTAGTCCAAGTTTCCAAAGATAATTTGTGATTTTAGAAAAATATATTTAGTTAGCATTAAAGTTCAATATAATTTTATCTCTTAAAATCTTTGTCAGCAAGATATCACATTTTATAAATTTACATGTAAAGGGTACGTGAAGGAACTCTATAGGTGGTCATAAATTGCAATCCTTATTTTTGAGATCAGTTTCTAATGACAACAGTTATTCAAATAAAAACTATATAATTGAACATTCATATTTATATTTAACACTTTAAAACATTAGCAGAAGAAATCATTTATAGGGTAAGTGTTTAGAATTTGGGGACTTGAATTTAATTTAGCATTTATAAAATGTTAATTTTTTCACATGAAATCAAATATTTTGTTTGCATTTGTATTTCTCATATGGAAAAACTAGAACATATATAGCTATCATTCACATCCAGAATATATAAAATAATTTATCATGTATTTGGGTAGTATGCATAGATTTGACTTCATTTTAACTTTTTTTTCATGTATTTTAAACATAATGAGAACCCTATAAAACTTCATTAAAAGACCACAGGTGTGGATCATTGATGCCAATGGCAGGAGGGCAGAAAAAATCTGATAACTTCCATTTACCCTACAGGTAATTTACTGGACCCCATTTGCTAATTAATAAATGTGTATGTTATCCTATGTATTTCAAAGGCTTCTACAAAGTGTCAGGGTGCAGGAGAAAATTCCACTACCCTCTGGGCTCTCTGGCTTGCCAAGCAAACACATTAACATCAGTCATATTAGCAACAGAAAAAGACCAGGTTTAATTACGTATGTGTGGAGTTTTTACATGGCTGTAAATTCTAACGTACCTGGGACACACCAGGGGTTTACACCCACAACTAAGGAACTGGAGAGTGGCCTGGGCTGCCAAGGAAGAGGGCTCTACATGACAAGGAGGGTTGGACAAAACCTGCTTCTAAATGTTTGCCCTGGGCCTCCCTGGTGGCGCAGCAGTTGAGCGCTGCGCTGTGGAGCTGTTGATAGCCCGCGATGCGTGTTGGACACCCGGCCGGGGAGAATCCCACATGGTGCGGCAGACCTCTCCTGCCTCGCCCACTGCTCGCCTCAGCAGTGTACTTCGGTCTATCTGCCTGTTCTGCTCCCCGCTCTGTCTCTGGTGAAACTTCTCGCTGCCCCACGCCGCTGGCCTGTACCCCACCTTGTATGCATAAATAAATAAATCTTAAAAAAAAGTTTGCCCTGCCTCAGGATAGGTTTATACAATAGCTTTATTGTAGGTTTGACAATAAAAACAAATCTGGGTAATCTGCATTCTTTAAGTTAGTGTTACAGTTTCTCCTGAGGCTCATAGGGCTTTGATTCACCTTAATTCCACATACCAAAGTGACATGTATTAAAGAGCCTGCTCTGGACATCTTGGGGAAAATCTGTCTGAAAATTTTGGGGGTGCTAATCCTACAAAAGGGAGGCTCTTGTCCTGTGTGGTGTGTGGTCTATCCACACCGGTCTTCCAGGGATAGAAATTTTTTATTGCCAAAGGCTTCAGAAAGACTAGGTATTTTGGGTTCCAACATCCTCCTGGTACATAGGAACTCTCACATATAAAAGAAAATCACAGGGCCTCCCTGGTGGTGCAGCGGTTGAGCGCTGCACTGTGGAGCTGTCGGGCAGCGTGTGTATGTGAGTTCGACGCCCAGCCGGGGAGAATCCCACATGGTGCAGCAGACCTCTCCTGCCTCGCCCGCTGTTCTCCTCAGCAGTGTATTTCTGATCTGCCTGTTCTGCTCCCCACTCTGTCTCTGGTGAACCCTTTCGCCACCCTACGCCCCTGGCCTGTACCCCAGCTTGTATGTATAAATAAATAAATCTTTAAAAAAAAAAAGAAAATCACAGCTAGATAACACAAGGAATTAGTAACTCCTTAGACAAACTGAAATTATACAGAAGATCTTAAGAACAAGGAAAAGAAAGGATGGCAATATACCTGCAACGAGCACATTCGCCCAGCAATCCTGTTTCCTATAAAGACCTTCATCTTTGTGGTCATCCTCTGGGGGGCAGCAGTTCCCCATAAACCAGGAGAGAAAACCTCAGGGGAGCTGGGCCTCTGCAGGCATCTGTCTCCCATGACTGCAGTGAGGGGAAGCTTGTTTCTTACTGTCACTCAAATCACACAGGAACACACACTCACCTGAATAAGACTTAAACCTAATCACCTCTCAAATATAGAAACATTTACTGAAAAAGTAGATTGTCGATTCTTCTGAGTCAGCAGCTCACAGATGGTCCCCCCATTTTATGGATCCACCTTTTGCAATGTCAGCCACAGGACAGCATAGTCACAGCAACAAAAAATGCCATATTTACTGAATTTTCACACCTGCTGCAGTTTTTCAGCTGTGTTTCATTATTAAAAGATATCCACATATTTGTTATAGTAAAAGAATTTTTGGGAATTGTAGGGTAAATGAAAGCATGATCAGGATTTTCCACTCAACCATTAGCATTATGGACTCCTGAGGTCCTACATGCATGCCTGATGGTGGGCACCTGAGGCAGGATGTGGGTGAGAGTGAGTGGGCTCACCTGAGCCCAGAGACTGCACATAAAAGGAGCAGCAGAGAGATCACAAAAAGCAGCAGCAGAGATCACAAGAGAACCATAGAGTCCAGAGAGTGAAGATTTGCCAGGGGCTGGGAGGCCTGCCAGCTTCCTGGCCCCCCGGCCCCCCTTGCCTGCCCTGTACCTAGTTGCCTCACTACAAAAGATCATTAAAAGCCTGAAAAAGCCATCGAGGCTCCAGGACTCCTCCTTTGCCATCTTCCCAGAATCAGAAAACCTGCTCCTCTGCTCTTCCTGCCGCTACAGGAATCCAGTCTAAGGACATAAACATGGTCATGATATATGTTGAATAAAAAAGTAGAGATTCTTTGTTACAGCAAGAGTCTCTCTTTGGAACAGACATTACATATAAACATTTGGGGAAAACTTTCTAGAACATAATCAGAATTGTTTCCTTTGGTGAGATTATAAAAGTTTTTGTTGCCTTCATTACATTATTCTGCATTTTCTAAATTTTCCATACTAAACATTGAAGTACGTACTATGAAGTAGTATATAAAAAGAAAAAATACACATTTCAGGAACTTTAGAGAGAAATGAATAGGTAATTTCAACATTTAAATGAATATTTAAATATGAATAACCTCAATATTAGTCCTCCATTTTCCTGTTAAACACTCTGACTTTTATTAATATTTATCTAACACATTGTTTTGCAACCATCCCAGGCCGGGTAGATTCACCCACAGTTCCAGCCATTTAAAACAGAATTTTGGAGTTGTTGGCATCATTTTCACAGGTTTTAATGGTAAGCAGGGGAAACACACTAGCAGGGAGACAGAAACTTGAGCCCTTTCCTCAGGGTCACGCTGCCCTTTTATCCCCTCCCTTCTGGGCACAGGTGTGCCCAGTTGCATGCACCCGTGCTCAGGTGTCCATAATCGGGCACAAGTGCCCCACACCCACCCTTAGCAAGATCAAGACTGCAGGTGCTAGCCACAGAGGTCAGTGGTGTAAGAAGCCTGATCAACTTCACTTATCCTACTCACATAGTCAGCATTTTCTTTGGGGTGGATAAGATCAGAACCAAGCACTGTTAGATGTTCACAAAAGAAACACCAACTACAGGGAAGACACATCTACTTGTAATTCTTTGAGAACAACTCTGAGCAAACATCACTGCCTAGAGATTCCTCCTCTCATTCTATCAGGGTCTAGATCGCCTCTCATAGAAGTCTGGATTCTTGGACAAAGGTGGACCACAGCTGTCATCTTGTCCTGCCCTGCTACCTACCTCAGAAATCCTTCCTACAATACCTTTGACTTGGGCCTCTACTTCCGCTCCTCCAGAAATGTGGAGTTCAGGTCTTTTGCTGGAAATGCTTTCCCCCCTTTGTCTTCTGTAGGGTAAGTAAAAAAAACAAACAAGCCATCAGGTTTTTTCGCCCTCCCATCAAGGATAGACCTCTATAGGCCTACACACATGCCTGATGGTGGGTACCTGGAGTAGAGTGTAGGCACACCTGGGCCTGGAGAGACTGCGCATAAAAGGACGGCGTCACAGAGGAAGCAGAACAGAGCGTGTCGGCAGAGGACTGTTTGGGGTGCAACAGAGACCACGAGAGAACACCTGAGAGCCCAAGAGACTGAAGATTTGCAGGGGGCTGGGAGGCCTGCCAGCTTCCTGCATGCCCTGCCCTGGCCCCGTTGCCTGCCCTGTACCTGGTTGCCTCTCTACAAAAGATAACTAAAACCTTAAAAAGCCACCAAGAGTTCCAGAACTCCATATAGCTGTCCACCAGCTCCATAGAGAACCTGAGCCTATGCTCTTCCTGCCTCTACATTTTCTCAGCATTCAATATTTAAATCAGGTGCACTGATTCTGTGAGGCCCGAGTGGGACGTTGTAGGGGCAGGAAGACTCAGGAGCAGGTTCTCTACAGAGCTGGGCAGGCGGGTAAAAGAGGAGGAGTCCTGGAGCCCTTGATGGATTTTTAGCATTTTAATTATCTTTGCAGAGAGGTAACCAGGTACAGGGCAGGCTGGGGGGCCAGGTGACCAGGAGGCTGGCAGGCCATCTAGCCCCCGGCGAATCTTTACTCTCTGGAGTTCTTGTGGTCTGTCTGCTGCACGCCCAAGGGTCCTCTGGTCCATGCTCTGCTCTCTCCTGCCTCTGCTGCTGCCGCTTCTGCTGCTGCATCCTCTGTGACGCTGCCCTTTTATGCTCAGTCTCTCCAGGCCCAGGTGTGCCCATTCACGCACGCCCACCCTACTCCAGGTGCCCACCATCAGGCATGCGTGTAGGCCTGCAGAGATCTATCCTTGATGGGAGGGTGGAAAAACTTGATGACTCTTTGGTTTACATCATTATTGTGTATTCCTCATAAAATTCCCACCACCAATTCATCCGTGAACCATCACCATAGTCCCTTGAGTGAACACTGATTTTCTCAGCTTGCTTTCAGCCTCTCAAACTTGGCCTTTCCTTCCTATTTTCTCTGCCCTCTAACATACTTCTACCTACTGTTGTAGTCTCTAAGCTGATTAATATATTTATGTATTTGACATGGTTACCAAATGCAGGGGCCCGTCCCCTTTGCATGCGCTGGCCAATTGAGCAACCAAGTCAGAGCTTATCATTACTTGAATCAAGTAGGAGACAGATGTAGCCTTGCCTCCTGAAAGGGAGTTAGGATTCTTATCAGATTATTGATATTCACACAGGGAGGGGGCCGGGTGGGATGTAAGGAATCTTGGCCTTGATCAGGCCTCTGCATGGATCAGGTGCTCAAGAAATGGCAGCCAAGCCCCCGCCCCCAGGGCAAGGATTTAATCATGTAAATGAATGTTAATGGTTGGTAATGCTGGGTCACACTGTCCTCTCTGCTCAGGTTGCTTTAGTGTTTAACTAGTTTGGGTCACAAAGAGTTCCTGATCCTTAATTAAGCAGTTCCAAATAGCTCTTTGTGTGTTCTTTCCTGACAATACAAGCTTGCTTTATAAGCTTTCTGGAAACAAAATGTATTTGTCCCTCACTATGCTGATTTCCTTAGGAACAGCCTTTCCTCATTTTCTTTTTTTTTTTCTTTTTTTTTTTTTAAAGATTTATTTATTTATACATACAAGCTGGGTACAGGCCAGAGGCGTGGGGTGGCGAGAGGGTTCACCAGAGACAGAGTGGGGAGCAGAACAGGCAGATCAGAAATACACTGCTGAGGGGAGCAGTGGGCGAGGCAGGAGAGGTCTGCCGCGCCATGTGGGATTCTCCCCGGCTGGGCGTCGAACTCACATCGCTGCTGCCGACAGCTCCACAGCGCAGCGCTCAACCGCTGCGCCACCAGGGAGGCCCTTTCCTCATTTTCTTAGATGGTGCTCCGAGGCGGTTGTCTGGTTGAGCCTGGTTCTGCATTGGAAAGCAGTGGGTTGCTTCTGCTAATGCCAAATGATGGGAAAAGGCCAATAGGTTAGCCGAGGTTTGCTCAGGGAAGCACAACTGATGGAGGAGATCGGACCCACACAGGAGGTATGGGTAGAAGGGATTAATACAATCACCTCAAGCAGGTATAAGAGGCTACAGGGTGTGTAAGGAGTATCAAGACAATCTCTGGCCCCTTTCTAATCCTGATTAACAACAAACAAGCCACTCCTGGAAGGTGTGAGCCTCTCCCAAAGAGAAAACTATGTCAGTTCAATCTCTGCACTGGCTGTGGCAGCAGCACTCCCTCTGCCCACCTGTGCCTATGCAGGTGCTTCTTTCCACCAATCCTCTATCCCTCTGCAGGGCAGCAGCCTTCCTGCCTGCCCATGATCTGTGCCATGCCGGATCTTCTATATTCATTGACCTCCCTCAGTCGGGCAGCTCTCCTCAAGGCTGCCTGCCTGCAACCACGCAGGCCTCTCCTAGCAAACCTGTCCCTTTTGGGGTAGCTCTTCCTGCCCATTCATGTCTACGTGAGTGCTCCCTATTCTTCTGTCTCTTTCCTTAATAAACCTGTTCTTTAAATATATTCGACATCTCTGTGTCATGGAGAAACTAGCCACGTGCCATTGAAAGGGGAGCTCTGGTGAAACCTTTCCCAGAGTGAACCCAAGAACCCCGCTCTCCATTGACTCTAAAAATCGACATCACAGCCACTATGAATATTATGATGTGTTAAAAGCCAAAATTCATCAGAATGCAGTGAGAGGCCTCATTGGCTTTTTAAAGTGATTCATGAAGCAGGCGCCATCCCTCCTAGCATCCCTCCTGGCAAGCAGAAAGGCTCTGCAAGGACTTGCACAAAATCAAGGTTCACACAGTCAGAAGGAGGGCGGGCCAAAGGTGTTAGTTAAAGAAAAGCGATCATTTCAGGCAAAGCCACTTTCCCTCAGGGAAAGGTGGGGGGCAGGGAGGGATTTTTATCCCACAGATTTCCTTAACTAGGACTGACCTGGAACCCCAAATGATGAAGTAGAATTCCACTTTGGGGAGAGATGGAAACTATAATTAGGTGTTAAGTCTCGGTGTGGCGTAGTATGAAAGACTCCATTTTGGTCCTGTTTTTGTGTTTTTTTTTTTAAGATTTTTTATTTATGCATACAAGCTGGGGTCAAGGCCAGAGGTGTGAGGGGATGAGAGGATTCACCAGAGACAGAGTGGGGAGAAGAACAGGCAGACTGCCTGAAATACACTGCTGAGGGGAGCAGCGGGTGAGGCAGGAGAGGTCTGCTGCGCCATGAGGGAAACTCCCTGGCTGGGGATCGAACTTGTGGTGCAGTGGCTCTGGATAGCTTCATAGTGCTGCACTTAACCCATTGTGCTACCAGAGAGGCCTTTGGTCCTGTTTATTTTTTTGTTTAAACAGTTGTAGGGGACTTATCTTAGAAATCAGACCTTACACTGTTGTGGTAGGAGATAGGGAAGTAAGATCTAGAAAGAGAAGTTGGAGGAGCAAAGAAACGTACCCATCAGCCTTGCTCAAGCATTGGTGCTATGAATCAAGTAGAGCTCCTAGGGACATCTGGACAGACACATTCAGCTGCCAGGAGAGTGTGTGAAGGAACCTGTGGAAGACCGCGGGTGTAGTGTGGCTCTACAGGTCAACGTAAATGCAGTGGGGTGGAGAGCACAGGGCAAAATGGGAGAGTGAGGCCAGACTGCTCTCTTCAGCACCTCTGATTTTTTGCTTACTGCCTCTATCATCTGACTTCAGAATAATGCTTTCCGCATCTTTCCATCTTTTTAACCCTCACAGATTTCTTCTTTGAACAATCTAAGCCAGAATCGTGTAGAAAAGTTTTTTCTTGGAAATACAATTCCTGATTAGCTAAGTAGACACAATACTAACTCATCCAGCTGTTGGGGGGATAAAAAGGCGGTCCGAAACAAACTCCACTGATAGGTTTATGGATCCCACCACAGACCAAAGAGATCCAAGACACTAAGGGCTACTAATCCCTTAATTCCATCATCATCCCTAAGAGAGGATTATTGGGAACTGAGGGGTGGAGTTAAGCAGCCAGGTTGGCTATATAACCAGAGTTTTGGACCTTGGAGCCCTCTTGGCTTCTCGCCAGGCTACAGAGTGCCATTGGGGGTTTCCAGCTCTTCGGATCTGGTAGGACGTATTTGGAGATTTATCTCTCTCTTTCTCCTCTCTTTTGTCCCTGAGTTATTCATTTTTTATTTCCCTTTCTTTTTGAAAATAAACCTTTTATTAACCTTTTTGTGAGTGCCTGCAGTTGTTCTTATTATAAGTCCTTTTTAAGCGCATGGGTGAGAGCCCACAGTCAGGCACCCCATTGTGTATCAGGGTTGTCCTGTAACACAGCCAGGAAAGATTGCTTACTTAAATGCTGGTACATATATTTTCTCCAAGAGCTACTGTTTCATTCTTTTTTAATGGTCCTGAATAGGGTAGAGGTTTTTCACACACTCAACATGCTACCATCTCCAATGCCACACAGAAAAGATAAAACACAGAAAAGTTTTTATTAATTTCAGAGACTAATTCCTTTCTTTTTTGTTCTGTTGATAGGGAGTCCTGTAATCAGGGTCAAGCATGTCCTCCAGAACCCTTGTCCATGAGTTTCTAATCACACTCTGTGTTTATACAGCTGGTGCCACAGAGTAAATGAACTGATTTGATGAGGGATTTGGTAGCTTCACTCTTAATTTATGTATTGATGTTTATCTTAATATCTTAAATTATATTCATTTTAGGTCAGACTGTTTCTTTATGAGCTTCTAGAAAGCTCAGAGCGGCTCCCAGTGAGTCCTTGAGCAAGGTAGGGTTAAGTAGGCAGCTTCAGGGACAGTACAGACTGGGACTTCGGGAGAGTTAAAGAGGCTCTGAGATAAAGACAGTAAATTCAAAGAGGTGTTAACCAAAACATATCCCAGAGATGAGGTGAGAAATCCAAGAGGACTAATGGGGACAGTAAATTTTAAGAGACCTTGGGCAAGGGAGGCAAAGGAGAAACTAAGAGCTGGGAAAATAGGCACACCTGCCCAGCCGAGTATGGCCACCGGGAGAGAGAGCCAATCACAAAGTAGCATGATGAGATTTTAAAATAGAGAAAAAAGGCTTAACTATCCCTAGATGGTGGTAACAGCTTCTTTGTAACTCCCAGGTACAATGCACCTGTGAACCTTTCTTTCTTCCTTTAAATAAACTGTTCTTCACTTTCTTGAACAAAGTTTGCTTCTCTCTGCTTATTTATCATAAAAAGTCTGCGAGTTCCTTTTTATGAACCTGTGGCAGTTCAAGGGTTAAATTAACAGTGCACAATGGCTTCACAAGTTTCCTTGTTTGTGTCAGTAGAATGACTATTTACTTAGATACCTAGACTGGAAAACTTTCATTTTTAATTTTTTTCTGTCCTTAGTTTTTCATATTCAGTATGTAATTTGTTTAGAAGTCTTTGAAATGCCATTTTTACCCACCTGATAGCCTTTTAAAACTTAAATTCAGTTTAACACTGTTCTACTTTAGTAACTCGCATCTGGTACTCTCCATCCTTTTGAAACTCAGGAGAGCTGGATGCATGTGTAACTGTGGTCCCCAGGAAAAAGGGTGTGTCCCAGGTTCCCTGTCCCACCCAAGGTAGGGTGGAACTGAGCAGGATATAAGAAGCTGGAGAAGAGAGAAGGACACACACACACAGAGGATACAGAACACATAGACAGAAGACAGGAGGAGACGGAAGAAGGATGGAAGCCAGAACAGGCCCAAGGAGCAGAGAGACTTGTAAAGAAGCTGCACTCGCCTGGACTGATTGAAAGAGATGTGGGTGAGAGACCTATGGGGAAGTTAACATGGTTGTATTGATTTTGGTTTTGATTTTGTTCTGTTCCTCCCAGAATTGTCTGGCTGTTTCTGTCCCTTATGCGTGGGTCCCTGCCAAAAGCTGTTCTAGACTTGTGGCAGGCTTTCGAGACTTGATTTGGGACAATCCCGTTTGGGTGGACTTTTACCCACGAGGAGTTGGTTAACATTGGGTGCTTGACTTAGAAAATATATTCTTTGTCTTCTGTCTTTTCTAATTGTATTAAAGTTTGTTTCCACAAAAGGTCCTATATGTTTTCTATTGATGCGGCGGATGGCAGAACCTATTTAGAACAGGGCAGGTCTGGGGTTTTGGGGGTGCCCCTTTCCCTGACCTGTAACACATGGATGAATGGATAAAGGAGTTTCCAATTAAAGGAATTATCTTTTCTAAGTCTCACAACATGCCTATGAGGTGAGTATATTATTAACTTCGTATTTCAGATAAGGAAACAGGGCCCTTGAGAAGTTAAATAATTTGCCAGCTTTTAGATACAGGCTCTCTAACTGCAGAATCCTGGTTCTTAACCCCTTCACTCCACTGCCTCCAATGTGAATATACTGGGCAATGCTTCCAATTAATGTGTTTTTTTTTTATTCTTTTATTTTATTTTATTTTTTTATTTATACATACAAGCTGGGGTACAGGCCAGAGGTGTGGGGTGGCGAGAGGGCTTCACCAGAGACAGAGCGGGTAGCAGAACAGGCAGATCAGAAATACACTGCTGAGGGGAGCAGCGGGCGAGGCAGGAGAGGTCTGCTGCGCCATGTGGGATTCTCCCTGGCCGGGCGTCGAACTCGCGTCGCTGCTGCCGACAGCTCCACAGCGCAGCGCTTAACCGCTGCGCCACCAGGGAGACCCCCAATTAATGTTTTGCAAAAAACAGAATTGTGTTCAAATGGAGGTTCTTGGAAAATTAGAGTTGAAGGGTTAGCCTTAGATAATTTAACAAAAACAGTTTTGCAAGATGTTGAGGTAATATTTTACTTTCTGCTCATGTAACTGTATACACAGACACAGGGCTTCTGGAAGAGTGGGAGGTTAACATATTCACTAGATCTACTTAAGTCTTTTCGTAGGAACTTTGGGGAAGTAGAGCTTGAGCATAGGGGGTGGAGCTTGAGTACAGGGCAGACTGATGATGCCCACAAGCTTTGTTTTTTGGATCAGGCTTAGAAGCAGGAAATGGAAGGTGAGGTAAAAAGCCAACAAGGATATCCCACTTGAGGTGCTAGGCCCAGACAAAGAGGAATGTGGATTAGACTGGACAAGAGCAAATTCCTGCACTCTCTTCAAGTTGGTCCCTCCACCTCTTCAACATCCTCCTATCACCTACATCAGATTGGCTCACTGTTCCAGAAATAACCATGACTCGGATTGTCAGAATCCAAAATCATGTTGATGCATTTTTTTCATAATGACAACACTGATATAAAGCCTCATGATGATGTGGTGTAATTGAGTCCAAAAGGTCTGAGTTTGAATGCCAGCTCTGTTGCATATTAACTATGACCCTGGGCAGGGCACTGTGAGTGCCATTTCTTTATTGTAAAATAAACGTTATCACAAGGACCTTGAGTGGTTGTGGTGAATAAGTTACACACCAAAAGGACATGATCTAGCATAGTAAGTGGTTTTAACAGGCATCGCTAAATGGGTTTTATTACAGAAGGGCAATCTCCACCACTTCATTCTAAACTGACTTTCTATTTTCTTCTTTATCTGGATTAAAAAGATAATTTTAGGTTTTCTTTAACTCAAAGGTTATAGATTTTTCTGATAATGAGAAGTTGGTAGGCATCCTATTAACACAGAAATTTTTTATTTTTTGGTTATTATCTGGATCATAAAAAAGAAATAAGACAAATTGCTCTTCCTTTGGGCTGGAAATCAGGAGAAGGATGAGAAAAACAAGTAGACAGTGTCCTTATAATACTGGTGGAAATGATAAGTCAAGGAGCATTTGCCTCTCTTTGTCCCACTAGCTGATAATGAAAGCAAGCTGGCACCAATCTAAGCCTCCACCCAAAACTTTCAGATTCTTGTGTCATAAGAATGTGATTCGGACCCTTGCCCATTCCCCTCCTCCTTTCTTGTTCCTCTGTAACTCTGGATAAATACCCATGTAATCTGCCAAAGGGCAGAGTGGTTCTAATGACATGAGTCTACTGCCCTCATTTGTCGACATTACAGTTCTTTCCTTCTCAAACTCTGTTTCTTTTTATTGGCTAAGGGAAGGGAGACACACAGCATTTGGTAATAGTAACATGACCTCTTAACCTTACAGCAACATGACAAGGTCTTGGTGGTAAGCAAGCCCCCACTAAGGGATTCTTGCCTTGGTAAGCAAGGGTGCTTCAGAGGTGAGCTCCGAGTCCCAGCAGCGCTAGCCAGGGCACTGTTGCAGGAGGGGAGTGGTTGAAAGGAAACTACTATGAATTAATCACGAGTGAGAATATCAAGCCAGAACTTTATTTGGCTCAGCAACAGAGTGCTGAAATTACTTTCTTTACTTAAATTCCGTCCCATCTTCTTGTCTGTCCCTCAGGGCTGCTGAGAGGGGCTGGTGGGGCTACTGCGCCTGCTGTGGGGGCGCTGCCTCGCTCTCAGGAGCTGCTCCAGGCCCTGCCTCCTGAGGACCGACCTGGTACTCACAGACCTTTAGGAGCCCCTGTAAATGGAGCAGAACTCTGTTAATCTGATGTTAGCATTCAATAAGAGAAAAATGAAGTTGACAAGATGAGACTTTTTTTCTCCTGATATCTTTATTTACAGATACAGATTATATTTGAAAAGATTTTAAACTCAGAGGCTCAGAAGCATGCAGCAAAGTGACCAAGCAGTGGTGCACATATGCACAGGATGATGAAGATGTCTAAAGCCCTAGCTTGTTTCTTCAGGCAAAATCACAGTACAGGTTATAAAATGCATGCCTCCTTCTCATTGTTAGGTAATTAAATTAGCTTTTTTGCAAAAATCAGCTCTTCATTGTAGTAGCAAAAAGATGATGTGATTATAAAGTAAGATTACAGAGGCATTTCCTCATTTTGTTTCTTCATTTTGTCCCTGAACAAAATTTATATCACATCTTGTGATATTCCTTTATTGATTATTAAAAAAGGGAGTTTGTTAGCAAGACTGCCTGTTTTACTCCCTCTGTTTTCCATATTTTTAATTAAACTCAGATCTGTTGAAAATGAAGGATTACTCAATCTAGTTTCAGCAATAAACAGAAAACTCTTTTTTGAGACTTGTTGCAAAGAATAGTTAATGAAGTTAATGAATAAACAGAAATTGTTGACTTTTGAGAAACACTCATTGAGAAAGAGGATTATTAGACTATCTTTGTCAAGTGGGAGTTACTATGTGGTATAAAATAGACCATTTTAGAAACAGGTGACAATTCATTGACTTCCCATTTTTCTCCCTTTGACCAGTCTGTCTTTCTTTCTACTGTTATTCTTGGATCTTTAGAAAATTTTATTTTTGCCCCATTAACTTCACCATTCAGTCTCTTGACTTCCTTTATTTTCTCATGTGTTCAGGGACCAGATGCCAATTTATTTAGATTGTCAAAATCAGTGATGTTCATTTTAAGGTACATATTTGTTATCAGAAAAGCAAACAGACCATGAGGCATATTCATTTGTCCATTTTCTGTGCCAGTTAGGAAAACTTGTGAGGCAGACTCAGGAAGGATTTAGATTCTTTTCAGCTTTACATTCTCCACAGAGATTCACGATGTTCCCATTGAGAGTATCACTACTTTTCTCTAGGCTGTTCTGAAGTTTTATGTGGTTTGGTGCATCATATCAGGATACTGGGACAGTGGGGAAGGGGATGATAAAGTGCTAAGGAAATAGCCATGGCAGCATTAATTATACAAAGCATCAAAGAGATCAAAATCGTGAAATTCTTTCATTTCCACAGCTGGCTTCATTCCATTAATTGGATTCCAGGGGCGCCCGGGACATTTGGGAGAAGCTGTTTCTGGAAAATCAGATATCAGGCTAAAGGAAAAGCTATTTGGTTCTACCTTGATGTTAGGGATCCAATCATCATCATTCTCTGTGGGAGCTGGTGATGGATTAGGCATCACAGCTGCAAAGAGATCTGAGTCCTGAAAGTCAGGAGAGGGGACTGCTACCCCTGGCTGGGCTAGGGAGGGAGTGGGTGTTGGCCCTTCTGTCTTCTCCTGTGTCTGTGCAGAAGGTGTAGCACTGTCTTCAGAAGAGATTGCCAAATGCTCTGTTTTCCGACTATGGTGCTTCCCATTGCTTTTGTTTTTATTTTTGTGTTTCCCATGGCCATGACCATGCTCATGTTTATGCCCATGGGCTAGGCCATGACCCCTTTGATGTCCATGGCCAGAGCCTTGTCTCCTCTGGTGTTCAAGATCATGGTCAAGTTCCCGTTGATGTCCCTGACCAAGGTCATGTTGCTGTTGATGTCCACGGCCAAGGCCACGTTGCTTTTGATGTCCATGACCAAAGCCATGTCCCCTTATGTGCCCAAGGCCTTGGTCATGCTCATGCTTATGGCCATGACCAAGGCCAGGTTTCATGTGCTTTTTATGGCCCCTACCATGCCCACGAGTGGGGTCTTGGTTATTTTCTGAATACTGTTCTTCATCTTGTACAGGCACCATGGAAGTGTGGGGTGAACTTACAGTTGTTTCTTCTCCTTCATCCATCCTTATTGTTGATCGGAAAGGTGAAAAACCTGGAGGCCTTTTCAACATCACACTCTAAAAAGGAAATATTAAGATGAATGAATTATTCCGAAAACCACACTATCAATGAAGAAAGAAGGGACGGAGACCAGGCAATGCTAACTCAGCTACAAGGGCAGTCTTTGCCAGATTTTAAATGCTATATTTTCACTATAGAAAGTATGGGAATGAATAATATTTTTTCCTCTTTGGATTAACTTTAACTTATAGACATTAATTATTGTTTTTAATAATATACTAAAGCAAGCTGGAGAATATTTCATCTGGAAAAATATATAATATCAGGGTAACATCCAAGCCTATGATTATATAAATCTGAAGCACATTATTCATTGATACAATTTCTATTACCAAAATTACTGCTTTCATAATGAAAGGCTCTAACTAGCTTCATGAGTTGAATATATAGGTGTCACATATGCACAAGTACTTCGCTGGAGTGAACACAAGACATGCAGCCTTTGGACTATGATGCTGTGTGTTTGACTACGTATAAGCTACACATGGCTAAAACCTAATTCCGAAAAAAGGAAAAGAGGCAATTTGTATTGAAGATCTGGATTTGTGGATTATTTCTCCCTGTGCTGTTACTACCTGTGTGGTGGTGAAGGCAAGTTCCGTGGTGTAATGAGCACAGTCTTTGGAGTCAAACAAGTCGTACCCTGTGGTTATGGGCATTGTGGCAAACAGGGTGGAGCCTGGTTTGATCTGGATTTGAATCCAAGCACCACTAACTTCACTTTCTCCAATTGCACACTAAGGATAACAACAGCATCTTCCTTGTAGAGTTGTCAGAAGGAAAATGTATTCGAAATCCTCAGTCTAGTGCCTAGGGCTCAGGATGCACTTGATAATGTTATTATTTACTCTAGGAGCTCAGATCTTTCTCATTTCTATTATCTTGTCTTGAGAATGGGGAAAGTGCTACTTACTCCTCAGGATTCTCTTAAGAATTTTAAAAGATGATGCAAACTAACATTTTTTTTACACTTGAACATGGGTATTTGACCCCCTGGGGATGGTGTCAAATGCAGGTTCTGACTCAGTAGATGCAGCGTGGGGGCTGAGATCTGCAATTCTCCCAAGCTCCTTAGATGTAAACAGAGGGCAGTGGAGGCTTGTGCCTTACCTCAGGCCCCCCTGGATGGTGTACAGCTCGTGTTAGCACCCCACAGCAGGGTCTGCACTGTACTAGGAGAGAATCTATTTCACCTTGGACACTGGCAATGTGATGGAAGTATTAAGAGGGCTGTTGTTCTCAATTCCAGCCATAAAAATGAGAGGTAAGCAGAGTAATGTGAGGTTTCTCCCTATTTGAAAAAATGTTATGACCCAATTCATTTCATTAACATTTTATGTTAAACCCCCTAATATGACTTTTTCGAAGGAGACAAGTTGACCCCAAGTTGTCTATAATCAGAATCATACCACTGTTTTTGCCTCACAGTTGACAGTAGGTTCAATTTTGTTCAGCCAAGGTACCATATAAACGTTCGCATCACAGATTAGAGCTTGCTATCAAGAAAACAAAGCCAAAAGAGAAAACACTGTTATTCATGAGATACTTAAATAAGTTTGAAACATCAAATAAGCTTCCAGGGAATAAGGAGACGATTGCATTACTGCTTACCCCAGGTTCTTTGGTCTCACAACTACTGGTGAACTCTGCATTACTTTCTTTGGAACATGTGGTTTCCTTGGCTGTGAATTCTATATAATATTTCAGTCCAGCCACCACCTGGAAAATTAATTAGCATAAAGTAGGTGTACAATTGATCAAACATTTGCTCTTAGTCTAAGGACTAAAAAGGGAGACTATTGACATTTTAATTACATGCTAAGAGGGAGATATAACAAATCATTCAAATGTCTGACAACAAAACTTCTGGTTTTTATGCATGTGTGAAATATTTTACCCTTGGCTGGTCCTATTGATTTTACTAATGGGAAAAGAAAAGCAGGATGTAATGTCTACAATTTTCTGAGTTTTATTGTTCAACAGCTACAAAATTCACTGGTAATTCAAGGTTCACGTTTTACTGGGATCTCAAAGGAGTAGGAAGAAAAACTTAAAACATTCTCTCTATACATGTCTTGCTAAATCCTGAATCAAAGAAACCCTTAGTCTCACTATGGATATTATGGTAATTAAATTAAATGTCTAGGAAAACTCTTTGGGTTTTTGGTTTTGCTTATAAATTTTTTTTATATTAGAAAACTATTTTCATTGCCAGTGATAGTTTAAATCATCATACAATGCTGTTTACCATTAAGCAATTTGTGGTCCAATTCCTTTTCTTCTTTTTTGGAGGGTCTTAAAGAAGCACACTATTTATTGTAAAAATTAAACTCATTGTATTTTAAAAAATACTCTGATTTCAACAAAATCACAGTTGTCATATTTTCAACATTTAATAATGCTATTCCTATATCTCTTACATGCTTGAAAAAGGCACTTGATGAAATGTTTTAAAATTAAATTTATCTCACATGACCCAATTTCTACACTAAATTTCAGTATTTAATTCTAAGATTTATGTCTGTGTGTGAGAAAGAGAGAGAGGAAGAGGGAGAGAGAGAGAGAGAGAGAGAGAGATCATGCAACTATGTAAAGGAATACATCAAATGTTCTGTGACCTGGAGGCATGATCATTATTGAAAAATGAGCTGTAGAGTGAAGTTAGTGTAGTTATAGGGTACAGTCCATTTTTTATTTTGTTAAGGCAAACCACATCTTCCCTATCTCTTTATGTTGATTTAGCAACTGAAGGAATGTCATTTCCCTTCAATACACATTACCTATTGTTCACCATTAGCATAAACAACCACACATACATTCTACATTGCTAATTAGTTAATTTACAAGGAAAGCTATAACTTCTAAGAGGACTAGATATTCATGCTGGAGAACAGGTGGTACTCTGAAGAGCAGAACCCTGACATTCAATATATGCCATAGTTTTGGACTATTCTGCCATTACTAAGAGTAAAGGAATTTCACAAGAAAGCAGAAATACAAAGTGGGAAGAAACAGAGTGACAAATAAAAGAGTAGCATGGATTGGGTCCCCTTCAAGGAAACTTTATGTGGGTCATGTGCCAGTGAAATCAAGGAGGAGGTTGTATCCAGGACAGGAGTAAATGCCTGATTAGTAGAGAGATTCAAGTGTCAGTTTTGATTTATTTTAGCACAGTTTGATTTTTTTCCCCCAGGAATAAAACTAACACAGGAAATTAGAAAGACGAAAATAAAATATATTATGCCATCATCTAAAAGTCATCACTGTGAATCGTCGGAGGCATTTGTTTCATTCTTTATAACACAGTTAATGATAGTTTTATGACCTCTTTGTGTCACTGCATCTTTTAACGTAAGACATTTCCAGTATAGAGAACTACTCACTGAAATACTTCAAAATATATAAGGCTATGCCAGACTTTATCTGACCATTTCTGTATTATCGATCGTTTTGACAGTTTAGCTTTTATAGTTAAAGCCACACTCACTATCATAGTAGATAAAAACTCTTATTTTAGAATTCTAGAAATCCTGAATCAGAACCATGAACTTTTTTAGTAAGATTTTTTTGTTCTGATTTTAAAGATCCTGTCAGTTTGATCTAACAGCTGGTTTTATTTTGATTACTTTTTTTAAGCTTGTATTTAAGGAAACCAATTTTGAGGTTCTATAATAGTAATCTGTCCACAATTACATTAGGCTGTCAGAGTTAGAAGGGATTTGGGCTCCACTAATCCAGCCACTTCTGCTACAGATGGGGCCACAAAGGCTGAGTGAGCCTGAAGGACAGTCCAGGGGCACCCAGGATGTGAGTGAGGAGTCCTGAGCCCCAGACCAGGGGCCCCCTTATACTCTGCTGACAGGTGTGAAGACAAAGGACACCCCAGAGGTTACCCCAGATAGGCAGATTGGATGTGAAAGTGTGAAGAGTCTGAGTAATAACAACTCACTGTTGTGATGCAGCACAAAGTACAAAGTATGTTACATCAAGAGACGACTCTGAAAGGCATAAAATAAGTCTTCCCTTTTTTAGCCCTGAATTTGATTAATCATGTAACAGCCACTGATATTTATATAGAACTTGAGAGTTTAAAAAGTGATGACCACACATTATCTTATTTGATCATCACCCCAGTCTTTCCAGACAGAAGATGGAAAGAGTATTCGGAGTGACTTGTTTAGGATCACGCACCAAGCTTGAGCAAGGTTATGATGTGAACTTCAAATCTTTCAAATTTCATTCCTCGGGTATATTATTTCCCAATCCAGAACCAAGGTCTTTCCAAAATTAGTAAGCAATTTGCACACAGACTCTAATATTACTATGTTTGTAGCATAATTTACAGACCTGGACAGTGGCTCTTTTCACATTGTCGATTTTGAAATAGAAATTTCCATTATTTTCTGCATTGAGCTTTTTGACAGAATGAATCAGAACCTCTTCCAATTCTGAGCTGTTGACAGGGATCTCTTTGGCACAGCCTCTGCACTTCTTGGAAACAAAATCCATTGCTGAAAGAATCAGGTTTTAATTAAGTTGTACACAGAAGGAGCAATCTAGCCCTGGACCCGCCCCATCCATGATCCATTTATAAAGGGTCGTGTGGCTGTGCAAGGTGTGAGTAGGTGGAGACTGACTTTCTGGCCTTTGCCTTCTGCCTTTCCTCTTATTCCTCTCCTCTGAGCCCAGTGTACTTAAGAATCAGCCAATCAGAACATCTTTAATGCCTCAATCAATAAGCTGTGTTTTTCATAACTTTTTGTATTTTTGTTGGAGACTGTCAAAGTGATGCTTAACTTAAAGGGATGACTCTCTAATGGGAAAAATTTAAGTCTTATGACCCAGCAAGTTAGCAGCTTCAGAAATGCTACACACTGTGGAGTCCATACAACTATCTTGCAAGTAGGATAAAAGCCAACTCTTGGTATAGAAATACTGACTTGACCATAAATTCAACCACGTCCCCAATTACAACATGGAGAGAGAAATAAAAAAAGATACTTTAATTGAGAGGATTTTATTCTGAGCGGTTAAAAATGTGGCCAGCTTTACCTAACTGAACATCACTGGGCATAGAGACATCTCATAAACAAGGAGGTCCAGCTGGCTCAGAGAATGCAAAGTTCTCTTTATTGTGTCACAATATCCCTTTTGGGCCTCTGGGGGAGCACTCTCGGCTCCACCTGCTGCCACACAGCAGGGCAGAGATGGGGTACAGTGTCATCAGCAGGGCTCTGAGGCCACATAGACTTTGTGGCATAGCGTGGGAACTAATGTACAACTGCTGTGACAGGATCAGACAGTGGTGTGGACCAGCAGACACTACTGAAGCACCAACATGTGTTCTCTCATACCTGGAAAAGTTTCACATTTCTGTGTGAGGGTAACTATTCTTTGCGAAGTGTCCATGAATGCTTTATCTGAGCATTCAGCGATATCCTGGTTTTAAAAAAGTATACAAGTGCATAAGTTAAAAAATGTTTTTAAGAAAATTTATACAAGTAGTGAAATGAATTTACTGCTAGGAGATTAACTTTATAAATCTCTGCATAGAAAACAAACAGTCTAATTAAAAAATAGAATAAGATACAGTTATGTAATAGCATCAAAATGATAATCAACACATACACATATACACAGAAATATAAAATAAGATGACAAGACAATCTAATGCATTAAAGAAATAACCATATAAGTAAATAACATTTTCATTTAGAAAGGCAAAGAATTTCATATAAGTTAAAAAAAAATCAATTTTTATACCTTTAAGAAAAATATCTTGTAACTAACTATAGAAATGATCCCTGAAAGTTCCTTTTGGTACAAAATGGATGGATCTTGAGGTGACTGTGTGAAGTGTAATAAGTCAGAAAGTGAAAGACAGTTTTCTGATGGTTTCACTCACTTGCAGAATATGATATAGAAAAAAAAAACTGATGAAGTACAACTAAATCATTCTTAGGCTTTGTGAAAAATGTACTGGCTACTAGAGGGGGAGGGAGGAGGCAAAGGGGGTTAAGGGACAGGGAGGGGGTGGGCATCAGGCTGGAGCCTTGGTGGCAGGTGAGTGAGGCATGTGCTCATAGGGAGGTGTCAACTTGTACTCCCCAAATTATAATTATGCAAACAATTTGCAAATCAATAAAATAAAAAATATGATATTAAAAGTGAATATCCTAAAAATTAAGAAAAATAAAATAGGATAAAGGAAGCTTAAAGAGATACAAACAAAAAAGGAGCGGAGTATTAACACTGGGAATAATAAAATTCAAGGTAGCAAAAATTTCATAAATGTAGTGAAAAGGATAATTTATTCTTTTAAAAGAGACAGTCTAGAAGTATGGAATCAAAATAAAGTAGAAAATATGTTATATGAATTGAAATGGATAAAAATAATTGTGGTAGGAAAATTTTATATACACTATTAATGTAAGACAGGCCGATGATAAAAAATACGGTTTTAAAAGAACTGAATAACATAATAAAGATTTATTTAAATGGTATTTTCATATAATACACAATTTATAATACTTTTATAGTTAGGACACAAATTATTTAAATCACAAGAAAGGTTGCTTTTGAAGATATGAATACCAGAACAGTAAGTCGCATATTTAAATTTACTCTGAACCTATGGCTGTGAACAAATGGTGGGCTTGGTACAAAAACAGAGGACAGATCTTTCATCTGAACCCATTATGGGAGAAAGGTTTTCTCAAATTTATATAGAAGGGAAGAATGTTGAGATAACTGGTTATTCTCTTGGAAAAAATAATTAGTTTAGATACCTCAAACAAAATTAATTCCAGGTAGACTTGAAAACTATTTTTAAAAACATTGACAAATTGGAAGAAAAACTAAGTGACAACTGAGCAAATGGTGGAAGAATTTATAAGGAAAATAATGGTAGATTTGGTCACTTATAAAAAAAACCTATTTGTAAGTCAGTACTACCATAATGAAAACTAAAAAGTAAATGACTGAAAACATATGATAAAGCACTGATGCCTTTATAATATGAATACTATTTCCCAAATCATTCAGATTTATCCCACTTTATATATTTTAATGACTCTGTGTATATAGTTTTATGTGAAGCTATTTTGTTTACTTTAGCCATTTTACTATGTCACAAAAAACTCTTAATCTTTTGATTGATTAACTATCAAATTCTTCAGCTTAATTTTTGATGGCTTCATTATCTTCTATTGTATGGATATGCTGTAATTTACTTAGTCACTCCACAATGTTGAAAATAATTTATTTCCAGTGCTTTTCTAATACTAATAACACTGAAATTAGGATCTTGCCGTCTGGATTTCCCCCTTTTTTTTTTTGCATTTAATAGAATTTTAGGTGTAGAATTATTATTGATAGATTAAAGGCCTTGCAACAACCCTTCTGCTAAAATGCAAATACTCCAGGGAAGGTTCTGCCTTAGCCATGTTAGCATGCACTCACTACTGCCACCTAGGTTAACATAATTTTGGTTCAAATAACAAGTTATCATACTGGAAAGGGTCAGTAGGGATAGAGACTCAGGATGTGCTTATTAAAGACAAAAGGAGGAGAAGGAAAGTGAGGCAACCAGCAGAGGAACTGCCTTGAATGGGTGTCTGGAACACCACAAGCAGAGAGCACAGCAAAGGGAAGGAGGGAAGGAGGAAATCTTGGAGATGGGAAAAGACAAACCTAACAATGACATCACTTTGTCTCATGCTATTCCCAGTCCCTGGTGATCTCTGTAAACGCTTATTACTAGGTGGATACCTCAGATTCTTTGGCCATAAATAAGGGTATATTGAGCTGTGGTGTGAGATTCAGACTTCCGAAGGCATCTAACATTTTAGTGGCAGGTTCTAACACAGCTGGAGAGTTCCCACGCCTATAAAACCTGGACATAAAATGCTAAGAAAATCGTTAGATTGTTGCTTACTTACGCCATTTGGAAGGATCTGACAGTCTGGAGTTAGTAACAGAAAGTTCACCTTGGAACAATTAGTTTGCATAATTGAGTAGGAAATGTCAAAGTTCCATCCGGCTACCACCTGAAATAATTTTGAATCAAATATTTAAAGGGAAGTTGAAACATTATGCACGATGTTATGAGGAGCTTAGGACACTGCCTGGCATTCATAAACACTCAAGAAATATCAACTGTAATTAATAGACAAAAGTCATTCCTAAATAAATACCAAGAATTTTATGATTCACACACCCCTTATCACAACACACACACACATACTCATACATACTTGTACACATCTGAAAATGAAAAAAATAGACAGATGTAGTTACTATGGGAGACTTAGCAATATTTCCTCTGCTAGGATGCAGAAAAACATTTTCTATTGCATTTGTGATATATTAATAATGCTGTACTGGATAGACTAAGAAAACTTGGATGGAGCTCAAGCAACCTTTAGATCCTCAGGTCCTTGGGCTAGTCGGCAATAACATTTCTCTTGCTCTAACGTGGGCTACTTCTGCTCTCATAGCTGGATATGGACACATCTGAGCAGATCAAGCATCCTTCAGAAAGGCAAGTCGAAAGGTGTTGCAAAAGCAGGGAATGTTGCCGACCAACCCAAGATATCCAGCCAACTGTCAGCCAAGGCTTAGAGAACTGAGGCAATGAAAGGACGTTTTATAGATATTTGCTGCCCCTCTTCTCCCCAATAATACAGAAACTAATTTAGAGGGTGCCCAGAAAACAATGCCAACTTATTTTAGGTACAATTTAATATTTTGGAGCCATGTTTGTCTCTTGACAGCTAGGTGGTGTTATAGTTTTCTTAAACCTTCAGGCCAGAATGACTTCTTTCACCAGCTCTAGAAAGAACGTCTAATGCCACCGCCCTTTCATTCAAAACAGGCCTCCAAGCAGGGCGCCTGACGCGCCGCCACGGAGCCTTTCCATGCTGCAGTTCCTGGTCGCTTTGACTGAAGCGGAGCCGTCTGCAGCCCGCGTCAGCCACAGGAGGACACGGAAGAGCCCTCCCCTCAGCTGTGGAAGCCAGTGTTTACTTTCGTCCAACAGTTTACTTCAGTTGATGAAATTCTAAGCATACAAATCTAACAAATTTTAACAATACCATGCAAAATGAAAAATTTAAGAACAAACCTGTTTATAAGCACTTTTTACTTCTTTAAGTGCAAAGAGGTGGGAATGAGTACTTTGGTTGTTAAAACGCAGGATGGCGTGTCTCAGGACATGGTGTACTTGGGGGTCCGAAGCTGATGTGGGGTACTTGCAACCCAGACAGTTGTACCTGGTGGTCAATATGGGGCCTTCTCCTTGACAGAGAGGAGGCAAAAGAAGAGGCGGTATTAATGAGAAAAACCAGCAGTCAGATACATGGCCCTGTATAAGTCAGACAATCTAGAAGCTCCTGATAAACAAACTTTATAGTAAGTCCAGGTATGAATTATAAAAAGAAAACATCAGACTGCTGTTTAGTCAGGGTAAAAAACTGCCATTCCCTTAGATTTATCTTACATGTATAGTATAGCATTGTGCATGATTATTTTATGTTTATTTTAAAGTCCTTTAATTATAAAATACATAAATTTGTCTTCATAAGAAATTAAAACATTGCAGATTTTTTTTCAGTGTTAATTAAAACTCTGTGACTCTTGACTTGGGGAAACAACACATTATGTAACAATCCAATCCACCAAACATGCCTCTTACCCCTGCTGCGATACCAGGCACTGAGTCCCCTCATGGGGGCCTGGTAGACGCCTCGTGCCTGAGCCTTCGAGGTCCAGACTGGTCAGGAGGCTGGCAGTGTCAGACAGCACTGCTGGCAGGTCAGCTCAACCCGCCTCAAATGCTACTTGGCTTTCTCTCCGTAAGTGTGTGTACCAGGAAAAAGATTTTTGGGTGAAAACTCACAGTTCTCCTTCAACCCTTTGCAGATGTTGTGTTGGATCAGAAAAATGGGTAAAGTTAAAAAACTAGAGGGGAGTTGGATTTGAAAGTGAGAGAACTCCTGCTGGAAGAACATGGAAAGATGAAGATAGGGATTAAAAGGGGAAATGGAAAAAAAAAAACCAGAAGTGGGTTCTGACCTCAAAGCAGCTCTGATTGGGGGTGACAGAAAAGAAACAGCCTTTTCAAGGTGAGAGGAGTAGGGAAAAATATGAAACCAATTTTCTGGGAACACACTGGTTTCATTGCCCTAAATTTTTCTAGTATTTCTAAAGAGTTTCTTTCTAAATTATAGATTTGAAAACTTTGAACTGTGAAACACCATTGGTCAAAAACACTTTCAGAAAAGGGACTATGAAACTAAAGGAATTTCTAAAGCTGTGGCAAGGAGCATTATCTCTCATAGTACATAATACTCTATTCCGGATAATGTTGAAATTTGCTTATGAGAGAAGTTCCTAAGTTAAATAAATAAAAAGCTACTCCAAAAAAAATAATAACAACACATTTAATTACTTATGGTTTCTTTTCTTTGGCTATGATTTTTTTTTTGCAAGAACCAGAACTCGAGTATACATAGTTTTTATGGCTTTCATATGAACAACTAAGGCCGACACAAAACAACTGCCACTATGGTGAGGTTCTGTAGTGAGCTGAAGATGCTGTTCCAGGGCAACATATACTAAACTCTGCCTTGCAGAAGATCAATCCCAGCATAGCTTTGTGGTTGACATTACCTAAATGTGACCATTCTTTTACTCCTGGAACCTCTGTTACATTTGGGAAGGTACTAATAGTGGTTAAATTTGTTAAAAAAAATTGCTCCTAGTTACATATGTAAGGAGTTTTGTTTATTAAGGGACTATTCTATCAACTCTGCTAATTACTAGTTGTGAGATCTTGGGCAAGACACTACAATGCTGTGCCTTTCAGCTTCTTCATCTGTAAAATGGGCTGTTAATATTTTCCTTATAATGTTATTGTGAGGATTAAATGAGTTAATACATGTAAAATGACACATAGCGCTCAACAAATGCTATTATTATTTGTCTCCTTACTATAATTAATAATTAGCATGATTGTACCTTCAGGTACATCATCTAGTGTCTGTCTACAACAATCCTGGGACTTGTAGTTACTTGTTATACCCTTTATAAGACAAGGAAAAGGAAAGCAGAGAAGGTGAAGAACTTTGCAAGATTAGGGGCCCAGTCTAAACTCAGCTTTTTACATTCTGGGGAGGAGCCTACAATTGAGGCAGGACACGCCATCCCGACCCTACTGACATCCATACAATGCAGCACTTCAGGGAGAGGGAGGGGGTAGCGCTGAGGTCATGACTGGCAACAGCCTGGCCCCCCGGTCAGGGGTCTGGGGCTGCACCCACTGCACTCTCCCTGAGGCTGCAAAGGGCACAGCTCCTGCTGCCCACCCTGCAGGAGGGGGCTCTGTGCTCCAGGCACATAGAAATTACTGGTTCTCCCCCCAGGCAGCCCCAGCGGCTGTATCGGCTACCTGGAGTGATCTGGCAGGTCTGCGTAGTCACCTGGAATCTATTTTGATTATTCTTTGCCACAATGACTGTGCATTCTCCTGTGGCCTAAGAAACAAAACAAAACAAAAAACAATTTTATCTTAAGCTTCCAGGTGGAAAAGTCCACCTCATACCAGGATTAAATATGGTTTGCCCTTTAAAAAAATGACTTGTCAAGATTTTTCCTAACAGAGTTTGGAGACAAATAAATGAATGTTTTAACAAAATGATTATTTCATAGTGTAATTGAAAGATTATTTTTTACCAACAAGTGATATTAAGAGAGGAGAGGCAATATAAATAGTGAGGCTTTAAATCTGAGCCTTTGCTTTGAGGTCTGGAAATAATTCTTCTTTACCAAGATGTACACAATGCCTTAGAACCAAACTGCTAACCTCTCCTCTTGATTTTGAAACCTTCAGTTTCAGCGTTCAAACTGCATAGAAGATGCTAGTGTTTCACACTGAAGAGCTGAATGCAAGGACAGTGAGAAGACTAGCTTGTTGCTGAGAAGACACCACCTGCAGTCTCCCTTCATTGAGGCAAAACAACCAGCTGTGGCGCGCCAGGCCCATGTCACACATTTGGTTAAGATGACCGCTGCTATTAAAACAAGGTCCTTTGCATGACGTGTCTCCTCTCCTCCTGCCTCTATCCGACGGGGCCAATGTGAGCTCCCTGTCACAAGGGAGCAGCCAGTTCAGAGCGGTCAGCTAGTTGGAGGCAGAGAGATTTTCAGCTCAGGCCTCTGCAAGGGAAGTGCCCACTCTCCTCTCACCAGCCCTGGACCTGCGCCCAAGGGTTCTGATGTCTCTGGTCTGGGTCCTCGTGTCCCAGTGGGTCAGTAGAGTCCCCTTCTCAAGGGGGACTTTCTCCATGTCTAACCACTGACCTTTCCATGACCTTTATGTCTATGTGACAACACAGACATCAAACATAAAACTGTTCTGTACATTTGATGGCTCATGGGCTCACAATATTTCTCATCCCCAGCAGCAGAAGAACATTCTGGCGGGCTTGACACAGAAAACTGGAGGCTTGAAAATAGTCAACACACTTACAGCATCCGCAGATTGTTTGTAGTCACAGTCCTGCCACGATTTGCCATTGTGAACAGGACAATCACTCTCCTTGATTTGGTACTTGAAGGAATAATATTGGTTTAGGTCATCCTGAAAAAAAATGCATTTTATGTTTTCTGTCAATATTTGAATCATATCATAATGGTAAATAAAACTTAAAGCTCCAGGTGGTGAATTAGATGAGCTTTCAGATGCAAAATCCTGGCATGTGGGACCTGAGAGGTGGTGTTGTCCAGACCCCACTTTGCAGGTGAGAGCCAGGAGTCAGCATCAGGGCAGAAGGAGGCTGCCCCGCCACTTGGTGAAGCAGAGGCAGAGGGTCCCCCGCTCCTGATGCCCCGGGGCATAGCATTAGCACTTGGAGGGATTAGAGTCAGATATGTCCTCTCTGAGGTCCATTGCAGGTCTCATATTTTTTTTAAAAAGATTTATTCATTATGCATACAAGCTGGGGTACAGGCCAGAGGTGTGGGGCGGCGAGAGGGTTCACCAGAGACAGAGTGGGGAGCAGAACAGGTAGATCGGTGGGACCGTGCCAGGTGGGAATCTCCCCAGCAGCCTTCAAACTCGAGTTGCCACTGCCAAGAGCTCCACAGTGCAGCGGGTAACTGCTGCGCCACCAGGGAGGCCCAGGTGTCAGATTTTTGTAAAACAGTAAGTGGCAGCAGTTTGGGCTGTGGTGTCACAGGAGAGATAACAGGTGATTCTACAGATATTTTAGAGCAAAAGATGACATCTGCCATGATGTCAGCCAGTAAAGACACCACAAACACACTGGACAGACCCGAAAGCAGAACTCCTGCCTGATGACTAGGTTATGGAACCCCGTGACTCCATTTCATTTTCAGAAAAACGCCTCCTGGGCTTTCATCCTAATCCTCATGGTAAATGGCTGATTTTTTTTTCCCCAAGGTAAACAATTGTATGAGTATCAGAGACATGTTTTACAGTGAAATTCATTTAAAAAATCTATTATTTTGTCAGAATTTGTCACCAACCGGCATACATCAACCAATGATTTTTAAAAAATGTTAAAACCACCCATATTGTGGCTGTTACCTTTGATATATTCAGGCAAATGGACTTGAGGGTAGATACTTTGTTTTAATGGCATTGAACCATGCTAATCTCATTTTGGACTTAACTTAGACGTAACTCCCCCTCCCCCACAGCTTTATCAAGGTATAACTGACAAATAAAAATATATATATATTTAAGGTATACAATATAATTTGATATATGCATGCATTGTGTAGTGATTACCATGCACAAGTTAATTAACGCATCCAATGCTTTTTTATGGTGAAAACATTCAAGATCACTTTTTAAACAAATTTAAAATAGTGTTATAACTGCAATCATCATAATCTACACCAGCTCCTAGAATTTACTCAACTTACAACTGAAAGTTTATTCTCTTTGACCAATACTCTCCACTTCCCCTACTACCCAGCCCCTACATCACCATTTTACATTCTACATCTGTGAATTCGACTTTTTTACAATCCAATATGAGTAAGATCATACAGTATTTGTAGGAATCCCCCTTAAGAGCCCCTCCCCATTTGAGATCTGGAGGTTTTCATAGTTTAACCTTGCACCAGTGACTGGCAAGTCCTCTCCAGCAAGTCCCTTTCAAATGACTGCATCTACCTTTGTTCCACTTCACCCCAGGATCCTGCTTCTCTTATCACCTGGGGAGGCAGCGTTGGTGGCTCAAGGACTAGTCATACCCTACCCCTCACCACCAGTCAGAGGGTGGTAGTCCCTTTTAAGAGTTGTGAACTTCTGCCTTGTGTTACCAGTTCTCTGTTGATTGGGGGAGGGAGCGGGGGAGGGGCTGGTGCGGGGGGAGGGTGCCTGGGCTCCAAGTGAAAGACAAATTCCAAATGCTGTCAAGGTTTCATAGCATACTCACAATCATGGTGACATTACTTATACGGTACAGTACAAACTGGTTGCCACTTTGGTTTCTATCATTGTATTTCTTCAGAGCAGCGTCCACCGCATTAAATACATCCTCATCGTCGCAGCCAATTTCCTGTGAGAAGGACTCCTGGCTTAAACTTGATAGCAGCCTGGAGCAGAGGAAAAGGACGGTAATCAATCTCATGATTTAACAGTCTCCTAGGTGTTGAGGATACTTCCCCAAGAATTGGAACCTGATTTTAACTAACCCCAGCCTCTTAATTCCTCTGCTTCAGCTTCTGGGGCCCTGATTGGATCCCTGCTGGCGTTCACTATTTGCCCTATTCCAAAAGGACAAATGACTCTGCTGGACTATCCAAGCATTACAACACTGGGGTTGTTGACCTACTTGTTTGCATTTGGGAAGCCTGTGGGAGCATAGCTCGTGTTTCCAGGTAATTATATAAATTTATACAGCAAATCAGAGCAGAATCTAATAAAGGAGGAAGAAAAACCCTAACCACCTCTGTTAGCCCCATGCAACTATATACGGCAACAATGCAACAATGAGTACAACATGCAGACAATTTTCAGTATCTCAGTAGCACTGTTTACAATCGCCTAGATATGGAAACAATCTAGGTGCCCAGAAGAGATGAGTGGATCAAGAAGATGTTGTATATACATGAAGAATATTACTCAGTGATCAGATAAAGCCAAACTTAAAAACTAGCCCTTGGAAGTTGACTCTAGAAGTGAGGAATGTAGGGGAAGGGAGAGGGGAGGGAGCAAGTTGGGGAAGAGGCACAATAGACTATGTTGGTGTGGACTATGGGTGCTTTGTGGGTAGGTGCACCATAGTAATCACACCTGAAGGGGGCAATCCTACAGTTCCTAAAATATGAACAATGATGGAAACTTGCATTACCTCTATTAAAAAAGTTTTTGTAGGCTGTTTAGCTGCAGAGAACCAGGCTGCTACCAATCGTTTTGCACGCCTGGGGTCCAAAGGACGGGGACATAAGTGAGTGCCCAGCATTCCATACCAGGACAAGGGTGCAACTGAAATAAAATATGACTGTCCTATCTATTCTCTGTCCGAACCAGCCTCTCTTCATTCATTTGCACTAGTTCTGGGAAGGAAAATGCTCCGTAGGTGGAGGAGACAGGGAAGAAATAAAGAGAGAGAGAATTTGAATGAATCTGTATCCTTGCATCTTGTTGCTGGTTTGGTGGAGCTGTATGTCTTTCACTCACAGGGCCTAAGCAAACTTTCTGATAAAACTAGACCATTAGGGGGGGAGGGTCTAAGATTGTCTAAAGACATGGGCTAACCCTCTGTAGATGTTTGTCCTCAAGTCTTACTTTCTACCTTCAGTTCCCAAGAAATGTTTGACTTATTTGTTGTTGTATATGGAGTCTCTAGCTTGATGATTCAGTCTCCTTGAAAATCCCTGAATAAAAAGGTCAAGGTGGGTTGAACAGTGGCCTTTTAATAGAGTGGCAAGAACATGAACTTGGTGGTAAGTACAACCTTGATTCCAATCTAGCTTTTCAACTTAATTGCTAAGTGATCTTAAGCAAGTCAAGGTCATATAGCCTCCCTAGCCTCACTTTTTTCATTTGTTAAATGTGGAAAATTATATTATCTTAATACTAGAGATAAAATATTGCAGGAACTAGTATTTAGGTCTTATAATCATATCTAATAATAGAATGGATGGATAACAATCCCGACTGAAGTAAGCAGTTTCAGAATATGGTGATGACAGAGGTAGATTCTGGTGTGTTTGGGGGCAGGTATAGGAAATTAATAAGCTAAGGGTGAAAGAGACTTGGGTGATTTCTTACACTGGGAAGGAGGGACCTACAAAGATGGAGAACTTGAAGTTGGGAAAGTGAAAGGGAAATGTGATGCCAGTATTTGAAGAGAAGAAGATGAGGCCCAAGCTAATTACTTGTTTAGGGTCTTGTAGTCAGTAAATAGTGGGCCAGGGATTAGAACCCAAAACAGAATGTAACCCAAAGTCACATCTTTCCTGTTTAGTATACTACTTGAAACACTTTATATGCTGTTTCTGAGTTTTCATTGGAAGCACTCAGCACGACTAGCCTCTCCTTCCTCTCCAAGCCCTCCCAAACAGTTCACCATCTGTGGTTGCTTTATTCTCCCAGTTTAAGTTTCTCCATCTTTGCAGGCTCCTCCTTCTAGCTTAAGAACAATCCAAATCTCTTTCACCCTTAGTTTTTTTTCCCTTCACTGCCCAGTGAAAGCCTATCTACCATCATTTTGTACCTGAAATGACTTGAGTAAGTCAGGCAGAAAGAATTTGAATTCTCATTAACCTGCTTGAACCCTGATTAGGGAGAAGGGGAAAATGGAGTCCTCTGGCATTGAAAATGAATAAGACAAGTTATCAGAGACTAGAGAGCCTCTAACCTTAGGAGAAGATATGAAAATGGATGGGTCCTTAAGGAGAGGAATCCTTCACCCTACTTTCTGATCATATAGCCTGGAGGGTAGCAGGATCCCAGGAAGCAATAGCCACAAGACAGGCCCATTAGCAGGCTTCCAGAGACTTCTATATCCCCAGTTTGATAAAGACAAACTAGACCCAAAGAGAGATGTGAACCGGGCAGTTTTCCTCCTTAAGCAGGAGGTCCTGATGGGCCAGTGATCAAGAGCCAGACCTGCTCCTTGTGCCTGCCACCAAAACACCTTAGCACTCTGTAAGATTCTAGAACTATGGCACACCTTTGTGTGGGGAGTAGCATAATGGAACAAGTCCAAGAAGGACAGATTAAATTTTTCATTAGCCCAGTGGCTTGAAATATAAATAGAAATTAACTTGTTTCGAAAAACAAAGAAATAAAGTGGTATTTCTTATGCACTTGAATTTACAATCATGGTTCATGCCTACAAACATCTTTGAAATGTATAACCTGAGTTTTGTTTGCTTACAGTTGAATTTAGATATTATTTTTCCAGCAAGAAATTTAGATGACTAGAAATAACAAGTAGAGAAACTTCGGGTCACTCTTTTAAGAATATTCCCTTAAATGATAATACATTCCACCTTGGTATATCTGTCGTAGCCTAGACACCCCATATTGTTTTGACAAGGTCACTTTATGGGTGGAGAACCTTCAAGGAAGTGTTCCCATATAAGTCAGGATGCGATATTTCTTCTCGCAAATAATTTAAGTATAATTTCAGGTGAGAACAATAATTACGTTTCTCCACCATGCCTGCATGCACTAGCCTTTCTCATTAGATCCTGGCAGCAAGATGTCCTTCTGACAGTGAAGTGTCCTTGCCCGGTCAAGGGTTAATGTTTGAAACAAAGAACATTTAATCCCTTCCCCTATTTCCCTTCCTTGCCTCGGAAAAATCAGCGTATAGTTCCTTAGATTATTTCCTCCAGAGATTAGCATAAAGATGTTTCTTTTATTAAGGTCTTAGTTTCAGACAATAGATATTGCGACAGCAGCCTCCAACCTAGGCCTAGGGTAAAGGTTGAAGATTATGTCCTGTACCTTGCTGGAATTTACATCAGACAAGAGACATTTTTACAAAGTTCTTTGATTCTCCTCAAAGCATGTAATTGATTATGCATCTGAATATCTGTAATCACCCTGCCATTGTCTGTAGTTAATTTTTCTTTAAAGTTATGCTTTAAAAATCCTGTTCTCAAAAAAAATAAAGTGGAACGGCCTGATCACACTCTCTGGTGTGTGCTGTCTCTCACTCCCCACCCCCTTTCCCCCACGCAACTCTCCACTGGACGCTTTCCCCACCACCCTCGGGAACCCAACCTCGGTACAAGCTGGCCTCCGACATATATCCAACTATAAGCACCACTAGAGGAAAGACACTGGAATTAAAGAAGTCCAGGAAAGAAATTCTGAAGATCAGAGATTTGCCAGTGACAGAATTAACTTTTTATTTGTAGCACTAGGATCTTTCCTCTCTTCCTCAACCTTTTGTCCTATTCTGAGTATGAAAGTACAGTTAAAATAGTTTGCATTTTTGCATTTTTTACTGGTCACATCTTATTTATTGTCTAATTAAGAACCTTATTCATTTTTCCCCATCAAGGAAATCAGATTTTATTTTGGAAATGTGTATGCAAAAAACTTGAAGACTTGGGGTAGCTCACTCTTGAACTTCCCTGGACATGATTCAGAGACTGATTGAGGGAAAGGCTGAATCTCTGGCTTTTGCGAGTGGTGGTTTGGCATTGAGAAGATGGGAAAATTGGCTTCGGGTGAAGGAAGAACTTCATCTTTTTTCAGTGGAGGGAGTTGGTAAACATATCCAATTTGTCTCCTTTTGAAGTGAAAGTGTCCTTTATCTGGACCTCTCTCTTCTGAGTGCCTAGGTGGTGGGCCGTGGCCTGGGTGAAGATGACCTTGGCTATGGGGTGGTGGGTCACAGGGTCCAAAATCATGGAAATCATGGCCATGGGGATGGTGGTGAGGACGGCGTCCATGGTGACGATGTCCATGGTGACGGTGTCTGTGGGGACCGTGTCCATGGGGACCATGTCCGTGGGGACCGTGTCCATGGGGACCGTGTCCATGGGGACCGTGTCCGTGGGGACCGTGTCCATGGGGACCATGTCCGTGGGGACCGTGTCCATGGGGATGGTGCTGACTGGAACTGTGATTATGGAAGGGTCCATGGTTTCCATTACTTCTAAAATGGGAGTGATGACATCTTGACCCCGAAGGAAGATCTCCTTCTTGAGATATGGGTCTGTCTTCCCCAGGAGATGGACATCTAGGTTTATGTGGATTGTGGGGATGGTGGTGGTCTTTGGATCCATTGGCTTTGAAAGGAGAGTGGCCAGGAGGAGGATGCTTGTGTCCACTAGAGAAGAGATGACCCAAATGGTGATGTATGCCACTGATGTTTCTATGTACCTGGTAAAAGGTGAATATCAACATGTAGCATAAAAGGAGAAGTTAAATATTCACCTTGCTTTAGACCAACAGTTCACAGACTTTTGGATTCTACAGATGAATTTTTAAAGTAGGATACTAAAAAGTGTTCTTAATTTTTAATCTCACCAAGTTAGCATTTAAAATAGAAGCTAAAATTATCATCTACCGCTGTCATCATTTCACAATAAGAATAATATTGTGACAACACAAGAGTCAGAGTGAAGACTGGTCCTTTAGTTGGAGTAAATGTTGAATTATGAAAAACTCCTTAGTATCATTATTTTTCTCATTTCAACAGAAAATGGTGAAATTATATTATCAAATGGTACTCATCTGTAAACCAAGGTTTGAAAAACCAGTGCCTTGTAATTTATATTCTTAACAGAGTTCTAAAATTTGTGATATAAGCATCCCTTACTCCTAAAGGATGGGCAATTCACCTTTACTCTCCTTTTCAGATTTTAATTAAAAAAAAAATCAATGGAGTGATGTTCATGGGGTCAAAGCTTCCCACGTCCCTCTTGGTACTTGAATGTTTAGACACTTTAGGTTCTTCTTCCTGATATAAAAACTACTGTGGAGAATATTTTGGTATAAAATAAAGCTTTCTGAGAGAAAAATATCAAATGGTTTCACTTATAATAGGAATATAGGGGAATCAAATAAGAAAAAGACATTCAGCAAGGGAGGGAGAGGGTAAGGGCTCAAAATGGAGGAGAAAAGAGCACAAGGGGCTATGGTGACTGTTCACGGTGAATCAGTGGTGGGTAACCTACGGGGAATACACAATAATGTAAAGGATATGAATAACAATTTAAAAAGTTATGTAAAAAAGAAAATAAAGCTTTCTGGGAGAGATATAAAATATTGTTTTGCATCTTTCCTTATTCACCTTTACATAATAAATTTGAGACTAATTTATTCCCTTTAGATTCCATGCCTATGAAATTATTAAGTATCAGCACTGGAGTCCTGATTACAGATGCCACTTTCAAATTCATTAAAGGCTGATTGAATTAGTCATGATTTTACTTTTATATCATATTTACCCCTCCCCAATTCTTGGGAAAAATTTCCATATTTTTTTTGTGGCATACCAACTAATTTATTCCTTTTCCCAGGGCGTCTCTCTCTCTCTCTTTCTTTCTCTCTCTCTCTCCCCCCTTCTCTCTCTCTCTCTCTCTCTCTCTCACACACACACACACACACACACACACACACACAGAAATAAGAACAAAATACATTTAATCTGGCACTGCTTATGACAAAGGATACTTAGGAACTCACATCAAGGTTGAACACTTCACAGTTTACGGCAATATCTATTGGGGTTTCCAAGTCAGAGGCTCCTACATCATAGGACAAATCTGCTCTGCAGAATCCAAAAGCCTATAAAGAAGAGAGAAGTCTGTTTGTGTGTATGTGTGTGTGCAGATGGTTGCACGAGTGGTAAGATGGTGCCCAGATAGAGTTGTGAACTTCTAGACATTGGGAAAAGAAGAAGAGCTTAGAAAATTCAGGATTATATTATCAAATATCTCCACTAGCTATTTAACAATCTTCCCTAGTTAACACTTTTTGGGAAAGTGTCATTTCTTAAGGCTTCATCACAAGTTGCTGTGATTCTCTTCCATGTGTAGACACAAGCATTGGCCTTCCCTGTGGTTGGGAGTAAGGAGTACCATACTACTGATGTCTTTAATTCGACCCTGTTGTACTGAAGATCTGAGTTGCCTATGACTAGAGAGAATGAATAATGGAATAGCAGAGGGATTTGGACAACTTGAATCAGTCATTTGGAGTGCTGGAAAGGAGGGAGACACTATAAAGTAGGGTTTACATGAACCCTGTCAAAATAAGTGTCTGCTGGCCCTACCCTAAGCACAGAGGCTACCACTGACTGACACTCCTGTATCCCAGAAGCCCTAAAACCCAATTGTCAAACAGACTAGGACAAAAAGAAAACCTCTTCTAGAAGAGCCTATTAAACACTGAGGTCTGAATATAGTTTGGGAGTCACAAACACCTGTTAATTCTTGTTTCACAATTTACTAGTAGTATGTCTAAGTAGGTCACATAAAATTTCCCCAAGCTCAGTTTTTGTAAAAGATCTGTGTAATTCTAACTACCCACAAATTGTGGGAGATCTTAATTAAATGAGATAATGTTGTAAAACACTGAGCACTGGGTGGCACAAGGGGTTTAGTCTCAGCACTATGAAGCTATGGGCACCCACTGCAATTCGCGCTTGATCCCCAGCCAGGGAGCTTCCCACAGGGCGCAGCAGACCTCTCCTGCCTCTCCCGCTGCTCCCCTCAGCAGTGTACTTCAGTAGATCTATCTGTTCTGTTCCTCACTCTGTCTCTGGTGAATCCTCTCACTCCCCACACCTCTGACCTACACTCCAGCTCTTGTATGCATAAATAAATAAATCTTAAAAACAAAACAAAATACTGAGAACTGAGCTCTTCTTCAGCCAATGTTTCTGCACTGGACTTGCATTTGTTTGCAGATGGGGTGTGGAAGGAGGTTTCTTTTCTGGTGGCCACTAAGCAGAATTTTAGAATCGTTTCAGGTTAAAAGTTGAACAAACAGAAATGGAGCTGCTTTTTTTTGAACTTTCCTAATGAATATTTCCAATCTTCAAACTCTGAAGAATTTGCTGTTAAAAATCAGAAAAGTCCTGCACTTAAAATCAGAAAAGACCACCATTAAAATCCTACATCCTAACACTTTCTAGCTAAGTATCCTTAGTTAAGTGGCTAAACCTTCAGGCCCTCGTGTTCTAGGGAGAAGGGAGAAGACACTTGTTTCTCATCAGTTGGCTTGCCAGGGGCTCCAATGAGACAATAATACATGTGGGGGTGTTTTATAGTGACCTATAGGTCTCTATAGGCAAATATTGTTAAGAACTTCCTGCAGGTAATTAATTTATATAAGGTTAGGGAGGAAAAGCCCACTGCACTTAGCATTAGAACTGGATTCTAATCTCAGCTTCATTCGGAACACTGGGCAAGACCCTTAATTTGTTAAGATTTGTCACATGGGGCCACTATGGGGCATAAATGAAATAAAGTGAATGAATGGGTGGAGGTTCTTAATAATAGCTAGTTACTAGTTTTAGTTGTCTCTAACTTAATGGGTCAAAGGACTCAGTTAAGTTTAGATATATATATCATGTACATGATAAAATCATGTCCTCATAATTGTGCTTTTCTTTGCCTCAGTTTCCCCAAATGTAAACCAGGGGTAGAAATAGGTTGTTGGAGGGATTAATATGTTATCATATATGTAAATCACTTAGAAGGCTGCCTGGCACACAGTAGGTGCTCTCAAAATATCACCGGGCATTTCACAGATATTTATTATACTCACATTAAAGTGTCTGGGAAAATAATGACCAGAGCAGTTCCTCACAGAGAATTCCACATGGTAATTGGTTCTTTCTCCTCCTCTCTGGAACAGATTGGATCAAAGCAGTTTCAGGAACATAAAAACTAAACAATCAACAGGCAGCATGTACATATTTTCCTATATACTGGAATGCAACTGATATGTACCATATTTCTTATAGTCCCTGCCTTTTAAAATTTTATAATTTAAATGATAAGGGGAATACAATTTCACTGAAAAGATTCAAGTAATAAACACATGATCAAGCAGACTATAAAAAATCAGCCTCCTTGCACCCCAACCTCTCCTCAGAGGTACCACTATCATCTGTTTAATGGATTTCTCCTTCTAGCATTCTCCTAGATATGTTGCTCATACAGACAAATATTTAATTGTTTCACATAAGTGGGCTCATAATATTAAGTACTGTTCTATTGATATAACCTGTTTTCCCCTCAGCAATATGGCTTGGAACTCTTTCCAGTACATCTCAGTCCAAAACATTCTTTTTTGTAATTGTGTTGTATTCATTCCATTACTTGTGTGCACCATAATCTATTTAACTACACAGTTTCAAAATGCATGACAAACACCTGCCAGCTGCTCTAAAAGACACCTCTGTGTGAGAGGCAAGTGGGTCCCGGAACTGAGACACAGGAGAACTGTTTACTTCCAGCCACACAACTGCGCGTGGTGCAGTGGTTTCCCTGAGTTTTGGTTTTCCATCATACTAAATGGAGTTTAAGACCCACTGATTTTTTTAATAACTCATAAACCTTAATATGCTCTTCTGTCCTTCCCTCTTTCCTGTTTGGGTTTTTCTTCCCTCTATCAGATACATGTGCTCTTCCCACTCCAAACCATAAGAAGATGCAGGAGAGCAGCTCTTTGGTATCTACGGCCTATCTAAGAGACACAACAGGGACTTGAGTTTAAAGGCAGCTGGCCAGTGAGGCCGGTGGAGAGGGTCCGTGCTGCTGTGTGTGCCTGCCAGGGTGGAGCCTGGGCCTTGGACTCCAGCTGGGCATTTGTGGAGACTCACTGCTCGTGCCACTCTCTCTACTTGGTCCACTCTGAAATGAGCAAAATCAGCATTCTCCCCTTTGTACTTCTGAAGGGCTTTGTCAGCTTGTTCTCTGTAGAGGTCGGTATCCTCAAAGTAATCCAAAAGTACGGGGCTATCTTTGGTATTGGTCAATGCTGCAGAGACTGGAAAAAGAAGACAGCAGTTCTGTAGTTTCTGGATCAGAAATAACAATGACAGTGCTGAGATTATACATATAAGCATGGGGGCAATGTCAACAATAGCTTCCCTTTCACACATGGACAAATTAAGGGTGGAGAAGCTAAGTTATTTGTTCAAGATCCAATCAACCAGTTCACAGAATGTGGACCCAGATGCTCAAGACTCTGTCAAGACCCCTATTCATGAATCCCTCCATCCCCATCACTCATAAAGTATTCATGTTTTAGCAAGGAAAGGAAGGCATGATTAACTAAAGTTTTGCCCAGAGAAGAAAGATACAGATCAACTTTTCTTAAAGGTGACCTGAAGCAGTAGCTTGGTTGTTGAATTTTTATGCATTGAGTCATTTTGAAATTTTATATTTTTAAAGAAATTATGTGATAATTATTTTTGAAAAAGTAAATTAAAAAGCATGGAATTTAGACTCAACACTGGTGGACAGAGTCATGTCTTCATCATATTTTGCCTGTGTTCCTGAGGTTAAGGCACTGAACATCTTTTAGCTTCATTTTATTTCTAAAATAGAAAGTATCATCATTTTTACTTCATATTTCTTTTGTGAGATTAAATGGAATGATGTGTAAATAACTTCTTTATAAACTGTAGAGTAATACATACTTAGATGTTAAAATCAATACTCATGGAGTGCTAAGCACCCTGCAAACTATACCTCCTAGACCATTCTATTTAATGCTAACAAGGACTCGGAGGTCCTTGCTATAATTCTACCCTAAAATTATCCTTATTTTATAATGAAGGGAAGATTAAAGTGGTTACATAATTTTCTCTCAAGACCATATGCTTGTAAGTGATGAAGATGGGATTCAAGCTCAAGCAACTTTGACCCCAGAGCTTATGTCCCCAACAATGATGCTCCGCTGCCTCTCATAATTTCTATTTTTTATATATTGAATTTCTTTAAAGGAAGTTGCATCTGTAACAAGGGAAAATCCTCTCTCTCTCTTCTTAAGGGAATGAAAAATAATCAAGCCCATAAGAGCAGGAACTGTTTCTAATATGTACATCATAGTACTCTGTATGATTCAATTCTATGTTAATCTAGAATTAGAATTTAACTAAGGTTACCATACCAGAACTTGTGGTGCAATTAAAGTCCATCAATCTAAGATCCTGATCTTCATTTGAATGTGTTGCAGCTATTACCTTACATTGTCCGATCACCTGTAAGAAAGAGGGGCTTTTGTCATTGCATATAGCTTTCTTCAGGGGACAAAAAAAGTGATGTCACATATTCCTACTATCCATTTAAAAAATATTTGTGCTCTGTCTCACCCAATTCTCTCTCAAAATCCTCATGAGAACCAGGGAGAAACTGTTTAAATGAATCATGATCATATCCCAGATACTTTTGTGTGTAAATGTCTTGTTTTCTGGAATTGAAATGTTAGACCTACGCATATTCATCTCTGTGTTCCCTTGTGGCAGGAAGCTTGAGATCTAAGTACCTGGTTATAATGGCCATAATAAAACCCTATTCCTCGCAGTAACTGCAACAAATCCCTTTGGCCATTCCTGCTAATGGACCAGTCTTCACAGGACATGATTACAATCATAATTCTTAGACCCACAGGCTATCAGTGCTGGAAAGAACCTGAGAGCTCACGAATGCCAATCCTCTCTTCCCCCCTTGTAGGAAGGAGGAAAAAGTTTAGGGACATTAGGTGATTTGCCCAAGGTCTCTTCTAGTCATGCCACCCATGGGTCACAGATCCCATTAATGTATCTTGTAGTGGGCCTCCCTGGTGGCGCAGCGGTTGGGTGCTGGGCTGTGGAGCTGTCGGCAGCAGCGATGCGGGTTCGATGCCCAGCCGGGGAGAATCCCACATGGTGGGGCAGACCTCTCCTGCCTCGCCCGCTGCTCCCCTCAGCAGTGTATTTCTGATCTGCCTGTTCTGCTCCTCACTCTGTCTCTGGTGAAGCCTCTCACCACTCCACACCTCTGGCCTGTACCCCAGCTGTATGCATAAATAAATAAATCTAAAAAAAAATGTATCTTGTAGTGGGTTCTTCGGTATGACTCTCAAAAGAGTATTGCTCAACTTCAACACAGTTTCATGAATCAAGCGGCAGAAGCTGTTCTTACTCTTTCACTCTTTTAGCCCAGGCACGTGCCTATCCTGTTCAGCAGAGTAAACAGAAGTCAAGAATGGTAAGAGGGAAATAGTGTCCTGTTGACTTACTATTTCAGATGGAAGTCCAGACACGTCTGGCTTACAGTCATCCCAGTGTTTCCTAGATAGGACTGAACAGTCGGATTCTTTCACATCTAAAACTAAATAGTAGACAGTTGTGGATTCCTGGAGAGAGCCAAGAAAGCAACAGGTGAGTAACGCGAAGGACCTCAGAGGTTTTTTCAGTAAGAGCATTTTTTTATTTCTTAAGAACTTCTGCTCCTTTCCAAATCATTGCAGGTGACCCTTTTGTCATTTGAGTTATTTATTTGAATAAATAGCTTAACAAGTAGCATCAAAGATTTACTTCTAAATGTCATTTTTAACTGGTCATGATGTTGCTTTTGCCACGAACTTTAAAGTGCAATCACTGGCTAGTGGAGTTGGCTTGGGTGGAGGTGTGGAAGGTGCCAGCCTAGAACTGTAAGTGACGACAGCCATGTCAATGCCTCTAATCCATATGCGCAGTCATGCCTTCTCACCCAGCTCCACTCCTCAACTTGAATTTCTTGCTTTGATTTCAACCTACCCCCCAAAGTTAAACTTCTCTCTAACAAACCAGTTCCAGGCCTCCCTGGTGGCCAGTAGGTTAAGTCTTAGCACTATGAAGAGTTCCGCAGCCACTGCAGCACGAGTTCGATCCCCGGCCAGGGAGATTCCCACATGGCACAGCAGACCTATCCTGTCTTGCCCGCTGTTCCCCTCAGAAGTGTACTTCAGTCGATCTGCCTGTTCTGCTGCCCGCTCTGTCTCTGGTGAGCCCTCTCACCACCCCACACCTCTGATTTACACCCCAGTTCTTGTATGCATCAATAAATAAATCTTTAAAAAAAAAACAACAGTTCCCTCTCTTAATTTCCCTTGACTTTTGTCAGTGGCACTATCAATTATTTATTGCTTTAATCTCTGGTTTGAAAAATGTAAAATCAACTTTGATTTCTTGCTTTTCTTTGCTTTTGCTATCCAGTCACCAGACCTTCCTGGTCTTTCTTGGAAATGTCCCATATCTTCATTATTCTTGCCCTAATTCCTTCTGCTTGGGTATGGTCTTCATTTCTTCATTCCTGAATGTGTAATGGGGGCTAGGGAGGATGGGAAGGACACCATCCTCAGTATATGAATCTGTACATACACGTCTAGTATAGGCTGCACGTTCACACTATATGACTAATGATTTTTTTCTTTAAACTAAAACTCTTGCTTTGAACTGAGATTCCTACCCTGATGATGCCAAATGAGTGCTGGACATTGATAACATCAGAAATTAACCAGTGGGTCAAGGTATACACCAAGGTCAAGATAACCAGGAAGCTGGTAACAACTTCTGGGGGGTGACAAATGCCAAGATCACCGACTATGATGAGCTGTTCTGATATACTGATTCAACCTGATGCACTGTCCTGATGAAACAATTTTCTTATGACTTTTTTTTCAACTCACTATAAAACAGCAAGTTAGAAATGAGACATTAGAATGGTTTCTTCAGGGTGATATGCCCACCATTCTCAGTTTGCTGGCCAACTATCCAAATGTGTATCTTTTTTTATATCTTTTACATTGTGTATTCCCCTTGGGTAACCCATCACCAATTCACCCATGACCTATCACCATAGTCCCTTGTGCTCTTTTCTACCCCATTTTGATCCCTTATCCTCCCCCCACCCCACTGAGCATCTCTCTCTTGTTTGGTAAATGTGTATCTTACAGATTCAACTCCTCTCTCTGCTTATTGGCTTTGAGTAGTGGCAGGCAGCAGGGCCTGGCATCACCGATAACATGTGTACAGCAGCTTCCTAGGCCATGCCCCTGTCACCTGCCTCCATCTCCATCTCCCTAGGTACATGGAGCTACCTCCCCCCCCCCCCAATATTACCACTCAGAGCAGGGTGCTGACTCATTCTGTGTCCTACTCCTAAGGCAGAGAGACTGGAGTGGGGATAATTGTCATTAAATTTCTGATTGAATCCTAAATTCCTGCACTCTTACTCCCTGCACCTGTAGCACCTCTCTCTAATACTTTAACAAGTACACATTTCTTTGCTTGTCTTCTGTGGTGCTCCATGATGTGGCCTCCCATTTTCAGTGATTTCACCAAAGGGTAGGTTTTTTGAAGTGTGGGGTGTGGTGGGAGGTTTATCTCCTTAATTTCTATCAGGTCCTCAAATCCACTCCAAATAAGCATATAATCTGAGTGAAGAAGTAGACTTGCTTTACTTCAAGATAAACCTATAGTTTCTCTTCCAGCCTGATGGTACTCCAAAGCCCATCCAGAACTTCTGGAACCCTCCCTTATACACTTCTTCCTGAAACCAACATAGATGCTGTGCCTGGAATTCTCCTGGAATGCCTGTGCCAATCCATCTTCCTATTCAAATTCTACTCACTCTCCAGGCCCCAAATGAAGGCTTCTCCCATCAAATATCAATAGAACTGCTTTTATTAAATTATTCTAGCATATCTATCACTCACTTGACCACTTGAATATATCCTATCTTACAGAACCTATGTACACATGTGAAAGCAAGACCCACAGTTTATTCTAAGTTTTCTCTTATACTACATAGCATTTGATTGGGTTCAGCCTAAGTGCTTATAAGTACTCACAGATGGAATCAGAATTAAGAAAACACAATAACAAACATTAGCTAGAAGGAAAAAAAAAAGCAGTGGAGAGCAACAGGAAACTCAGGAAACTAAACAGAGAAGCCTGACCAAAGTCATTCCATTGTGCAAAGCAGCAGAGCGAGGGGCTAGAGTCACATTTGTCCCTGGGGCATGGTCTCCCAACTAACTCTGCCATTAGTGATTTCTCACCGCTTTGTCCAAGTGGGCATCAGCGACCCGCAGCAACTGGAAAAGGTAGCCATCCCGTCGTCCTTTATTAATCAGGTCTAGAGCTTTCCCAGCCAAGGGCTCAGAAGCATCGCAGTTTGTGGGACTCACAGCGCAGGAATCCTGCAGTGTGATCGAAAGGAGCAAAAACAGGGCTACAGCGAACTCTTTCATTTTGTTACAGTATGAAAACCATCCTGTGCTATGGTATACCCTGAGGAGAATTTTATACAGACTTTCTAAAGCACACTCACGTTCACAATTGATGGAACAAATTCTTTATACATTTTTTATTGTGCAACTGGTGATGTTCACCTTGAACCCTGGTTTAAATGTCTGTCAACATGCTGTAAATGATTAGTGGATCCTGGGGTCAGAAAGTTGAGACATACCACCGGTGAGTGGGTGAAACTCTATCTGCACGAATCTAGATATTTCTGGCAGGTAGCAGATCTAAAGTGTGGTCTTGACATAAACACTCCTGTATTTGTTGTGGGGGTTGGGGTTAGAAGCAAAATAATTTCCTCCATCTGCCTGTCTTAGAAAACTCTGCCATCAATCTCCTCTTTGTAGAGGAGCATTAAAAGTCCTTATTAGAACACAGCTGGATTATCTAAGGGATGTGGGAGTAAAACAGTTGACACCATAAAAGGTAGAGGTAGAATAGAATTATTAAGAAGCTGTTGCTTTGGAGTCAGATTTGAATTTCAACGCTATTTGTTATTTCTTACGGTGTGGTGCTGGGTAACTACAAACCCTCTCTGATTCCTAGTTCCCTCATTTAAAAAATGGTGATTAATATCTCCTGGCAGGAATAGATGATAATAAATTAAGAAAATATATAAAACAACCAATCCAATTCTTGGCATAGATTCAGTTGCTGAATAAGTGATGCAATCTATTGTTATTAGAGTATCTAAGGAGTTTGGGGCACCCCTATGTCATTCCAGTTCCCCATGAAACACAAACCATGCCAGAGAGAATTAGCTGATGAAGAAGAGGACAGTGGTGAGGATAAGAGTCAAGCAATTTGATGCCCATTCCAGAAAAGAGATGAAGAGGAATCTATAACTTGGGGGGGGAGCTCAGCATTAGGGGACAGGGCTGGATCCTCCACCCTCTCCTGGTCAAAGAAACTAATATACTCGTATGTATCCTTTATACCAGCAGAGAACAGTGGCATCAGAAAGAACAAGAGGGAATTAGTCTAGGTTCTTTCCTAATTTCCAACCATATAAACAGCATATAATTTTTAGTAACGAATATGATCCCCGCACAAAGTAATAGAAAAAAACAGAAAATTATAATATATGTAAGATAAAAATGATCTCTCTTTCCCTTATCTGTCATCCTCCGTATGCATTCCTGAAGGAAGGACTTTTAACAATTTCTTATTATGCACTATTTAAATATTATATCTTTCCTTACTGTTATTCCAAGAGGATTTTCCCAAGTCAATACATATTCTTCAAAAAGATTATTTTCAAGGATCACATGATATTGTATGTTGTTTGATATATATATGATATTATTTGTAATATATTTATCTCCCCCCCCTTTTTGGGGGGCCATGTTTGTGGCTTCCAATTATTTGTTTTTGTAAAAATGCTACAGTAAACATCCTTTTAAATTTTTGAATTCTGGGCCTCCCTGGTGGCACAACGGTCTGGGTCTTGGCCTCTGAAACTGTCCGCAGCTTAAGAAGTTCTATCCCTGGCCAGGGAGATTCCCACAAGGCACAGCAGACCTCTCCTGTCTCGCTTGCTGCTCCTTCAAGCAGTGTATTTCAGTAGATCTGCCTGTTGTGCTCCTTGCTCTGTCTCTGGTGAATTCCCTCACCACCCCACATCTCTGGCCTGTACCCCAGTTCTTGTGTGCATAAATAAATAAATCTTTAAATAAAATAGATATCTGAATTCTTTGGGAATCACTGAATTAGTTGACAGAATTTTGTAATGCTTTTGGTACTAGACATTCCATTTTTAAAAGAAAAGATTCAGTTTTTTATCAGATGTTTGATATCTGTATTTTGTGAATTTATTTTGAAAAACAAACTATTTTTTAGAGCGGTTTTAGGGTAAAGCACATTTGACTGGCTGTACAAAGAGTTCCAATACACTCCTCCTCACTCTCCACCATCCCTCCCGTATTGTAAATAGTCACATCAAGTGGAACATTTGTTAAAATCGATGAAGCCACACCAACACCTCACTATCACCCAAAGTCCATAGTTCATGCTAGTGTCCACTCCTTAGTGTTGCATGTTTTGTGGGCTTGAACAAATGTATAAGGACATGTAATGATCCTCTGTATTCTGCCTGTGCCTCCCTCTCCCCACTTAGTTCCCTGGTAACCACTGATACTGTTACTCTTTCCATTTCTTTGCCTTTTCCAAAATGTCATAGAGTTGGAATCTTCAGTAAATTAAGTCCTCTCAGTGATATGCATCTGTGCATATCTCTTCCTGTCTTGAAGCTCGTGTTTGTTTTTTACTTCTGAATAATATTCCATTGTCAGGATGTACTCCAGTTCATTTATCCATTCACTAACTGAAGGAAGCGTGGTCACTGCAAAGTTCTGGAAATTTTGACTAAAACTGCCATAAACATCTGTGGCAGTTTTTGTTTGGTCCTAAGTTTTCAACTCATTTGGGTAAATACCAAGGACTGTGATCATTGGGTCAGGTGGTAAGAGCGTGTTTGGTTTTGCAGAACCTGCCCGATTGTCTTCCAAAGTGACTGTCCTCTTGCTTCCCACCTCCCAGGAATGGAGCGCTCTGGCTCCATGTTCCCACCAGCCTTTGCTGCTGTCATGCTGGATTCTGGCCTTTCTCATGGGCGGAGTGCCAGGTCAACGCTGCTTTAAGTCTCAGTTTCCTGCTGACACGATGTGGAGAGCCTTTCGTTGTCCTTATTTGCCATCTATCTCTCTTTGGTGAGGCTCAAGTTATTTTTTTTACCAATTTTTAACTGAGTTGTTAATTTCCCTTTTCTTGATTTGTGAGAGTTCCTTATTTTCTATCCCGTCCTTTACCACATGTGCCTTTTGTAAATATTTTTGTCCTGGTCTGTGGCTTATCACTCAGCCTCTCAAAGCAATTATTTTTTTAGTTATCTTTCCTACAAAGAAAGGAATTAAGCCTGAATAATATTTGGCCTATATCTTAGTGATATAAATATACAGAGTAAATAGTCATACATGTACTAGATGCATATTCAAGCATGTAAGTAATAGGGTGAATAATCAAAAATTTTTTAAACCACTAATGTGTGGAACGAGTCTGGACTCCTTACATGGCTTCATGTTCTTACAAAACCTGTTCCTTACCCTGCTCTGTCCTATTTCCTGTGCATGCTGGGCTTTAACCAATTTCAACTGCTACCTCTGATCTGAACAGTTTCGTGTTTCTTGTCCCCGGACCACCTCATGCTTCCCCTGTCTATACTCCCTCTTCTCCCTGCCCCCAACACCATCTAAGGACTATTCCAAGATACACAATCCCTTCTTCAGAAAGTCTCCCCTGTGTTTCCACTGAAAAAAAGAAATCTTTTTCTGGACTGTTTTGTGGCACAGAGTCCTTTCAATTGTAATGGTGGCTATTTGTTGGCATGTCTCAGACATCTGGTCTATTTAATTCAGCCTCTTATTCTTTCGCCTACACAGGACATTGCCTTGTTTTACAAAGGCTCAGGTAAAATCTCTGTTCAGATGAGCATGATAAATGACACCACTTCCCTCTGACCCCTCCAGTGGCGGAGTGGAGAGTAGGGAGGCTCAGTGTTCTCTGCTGCTCCTGAGGGTCCGCAGTAGATGTTGGCAGACTCCCCTCTTCACTGCATTGAGGCTATTTTACTACAGTCCCTGAAATGCTCATTCACCCCTGCCACTGGTCTGCCCATTCCCATCCTTGTTACTACAACTTGGACACCCCAGATACGCCTCCATTTCACCAATGGCTTGTGAGTCTCCCTTTGCTGTCCCAAACAACCCAGGAGTGCTGCCGAAGGCTGGCCGCCCAACATCTTAATGACTCCCCCACCTCCTCTCCTCTATGACTTCTCTGTTTCTGCACAGTCATGTCCCCAGCGTCACACCCTCATGGGACAATGGTCTCCTTCATGGATGGCAAAGCTTGCTCCACTCTTGCTCTGCCCTTAACCACCTTTTCATCCACCTCTCATTAATCCTTGGTCAGGTCCAATTTGATTTTTCAGCCTCTGAGCCCTTCAGTCCCTCTGTCTGTATTAGTCTAATCCACTGGACTCTCCTAGTTTCACCTCCTCGTCTGTGAGTCCCAACCCCACAGTTAGTCATTTCAGTGATTCTCTGTCAGTATTTTCAGGGAATGTTGACCCAGACCTGGTTCTCTGTTACTGTATCACTTCAATTCTCTAAGAAATTTTATCCTACCCATGTTCTTCTTTCTGCATTTTAATTGCCCCTTCTTAAATGACTTTACAAATGTACTCAAATCTCTTCTATTTCTTTAAATGCCCTTCATCAATCCCAGGGGAGGTGTCACTAGGAAGCACCCACCTCTGAGACCAGGCCAGCCCTGAAAAGGGTGACATCAAACTTTACCCTGAGGCCATGGCCTCTGATGTAAGCCCACCGGAGGGGAGGGACTCTTGCATGAGCCGGAACTAAGTCGAAACATCGGGGCGTATATTGGCTTTGCCTGCAGTTAATGGATAATAGAATTGAGCCAACAAGATCCATGATGAAGGAGAACAAGAAACACCACCCACTCACTTAGAAAACAACTGATTTGGGGGTTTTGAGTCCAACCCTTGTTGGTTGTGTGGTTTCAGGCTTGTCATCTCATCTCATTTCTTTTTTTTTTATGATTTATTTATTTATGCATACAAGAACTGGGGTGTAGGCCAGAGGTGTGGGGTGGTGAGCGGATTCACGAGAGACAGAGTAGGGAGCAGAACAGGCAGATCTACTGAAGTACACTGCTGAGGGGAGCAGCGGGCAAGGCAGGATAGGTCTGCTGTGTCATGTGGGAAGCTCCCTGGCCAGGGATTGAACTCTTGCTGCAAAGGCTGTGGCTTCATAGTGCTGAGACTTAACCCGTTGCGCCACCAAGGAGGCCTGTTATCTCATTTCTTAGGATGTGGTTGTGTCATTTAAAGAAAGTGGGGGTTGGCCTGCCCTGATCAACTAAGAACCCTTCAATCTATAGCAGTGTACCATTCTATAAGATATAATCACACACAGCATGTATGAGGACATCTTATGGGAAGGGAGGTAAACAGAAACTATTCCATCACCTTAAACACTCCACTTTCACCAACACTCAGAGGGAGATCTACTCATTCCTATTTTTAAGATAAGAAAACTAATTCTAGAAAATTTTCTGGGGCGATGTCTTAAACTTTCAAGCAGCTTTCTGCACAGAACTACAAACCGTCTCCCTCTTCCCACCCCTTCATTGTTCTATAGCCTGGCTACCTGGAAGGTGGTGGTGGCTGCCCAGGTCCGGAAGAGGCCAGTGACAGTGAAGGTGGAAGGTGACTTTCGTGTCAGAAAGCTGCTGGATCAGTGGGAGAACCAGCAGCTGGCGGTTTGTGGACGAATGACCACACCCCTTGTATATGGGCAACTTCCAGTTATATATCTGTTCCATGATGATAAAAATAATGCAAGATATCTTCAGAAAGTGATACCACCTGCTATAAAACCTGCAAATTCTGAACCTGGAGGAATTTGGTTCAGGAGCTCAGATAACTTGGTAGAGATATTCCCCTGGGATCTCTGTCACCAGCAGTGTTTGGCAGTGATCTGAGACGGTTCAGCCAATTGTGGTAGCACTTAGAGATGCAACAACAAGAAGAGTCTTCGCTCTGGTCTCTCAGACATACGCCCTGATCCTCACCTGTGATTTTGCAACTTTTGTTGGGCTTCTTATGGCAGAGGCTGTGAAAGGTATATTGCAACAGGGATGGCAGGTGCACTTAATGTTAAGAATGGTTATGCCCAAAGCTGGTTGCAGGAACCCTGGTTTTCACTTATTCTTTAACAGAGCATGCCCCAGTTCCACCAATACGCAACAAACAGAATTTAGCCAGACAGACTGATTACGTGGCATTCCTTGCAAACTTTTTTTTCATTCTGAGTTCAAGCTCATCTTCAGAATCCTGTATACCCACAGAAATCGAAATGTAAAATTTGTATTTTCAATTTATTGGATGGATTAAAAACCTCAGCATTCCTTATTGAGTATGTGATCAAATAAATGCGTGTATTATATACATACATATATATTCCTTAAACATGACACTAATAGAATTTGTAACTATTCTCATGTTGTAATTTTGACAATTTGGAAGGAGCCCATCAGTATTATGCAGTTAGTTTCTATTTCCAATGACTCATAAAATTGAGTTTTCCTTCTTTATACTTTTCTTAGAGCAATTTTAGAGTTACAGCAAAATTGACCAGGCAAAATGGGAATTTCCCATATTCGTGTCCCCACTCACTACAGCATCCTCATTATCAGCATCCCCCACACAGTGCCACATTAGTTATAATCAATGAACCTCCATTAACATGTCATTACCCAGCATCCATCTTACATATGAGGGTTCATTGATTCACCTACTGAAGGGGCAGCTTTGTTGCTGGAGAAGTTTGGAAATTAATGAATAAAGTTGCTATAAATAAGTGTGCAGGTTTTTGTGTGGACATAAATTTTCAGCTCATTTGGACAAATGCCAATGAGTGTGATTGCTGGAATATGTATAGATTACAGGAAGCTGCCCAACTGTCTTCCAAAGTGACTATCACTTTGCATTCCCACCAGCCCTGAGTAACTCTTCTGTGGCTCCACATTCACACCAGCATTGGCTGTCGTCAATGTTTTGATTTTGGCCTTTCTAGTAGTATAGTGCTATGTCGCTGTTTTAATTTTAATTTCTCTGATGCCATATGACGTGGAGTATCTTTCTGTATATTTACTTGCCTGTGTATTTATCTGTATGTCTTCTTTGGTGAGGTTCAAGTCTTCCTAGTATTTTTAAATTGAGTTGTTCATTTTTTATTGGTGACCTTTAAAAGCTCCTTTTTATATTTCATAAAATGTCTTTTATTAGATATTAGAGGAGGCATGCTAAAATGACACCACTTCCCTTCCCACCTCTCCAGTGGCAGTGTTTTGTATATATCCTTCTAGCCTGTGGCTCATCACTCATTCTCTTAAAGGAATTCATTTTTATTTACATTTACTTACAATTTACTTATTGGCAGAAATATACATAGATTAGGGATGCATTCAAACATATTTTTACTAATAGGGTGCATGATGGAAAAATTTAGAAATTACTAATGCATAAAATGAATCTAGATTCCTTATCTTTGCATTCAAATCTGAAATAGCTGATCCTTCCCCTTCTCTGTCCTATTTCCTGTACATATGATACTCCCACCCATTTCACATGCTACATCTCATCCGAGAAGTTTGGCATTTCTTATGCCTGGGCCTCCTCACGCTTATTCCTGTCTGTACTTCCTCTTCTCCCTTCCCCAATATGTCTAAATGCCATATTAGACATAATATGTGGGTCTTGAAAGACCCACTGTTCCCACTGAAATATCTCACCTTTTCCTGGACTATTTTGTGGCACAGTCTTATTAATTGTATTTTGTGGTTATTTGCGTGTAGCAGATTATTTGGTCCATTTTAACTCATCCTCTTATTTTCAGCCTACATAGGGCATTGTCTTGTCTTAAAATGGCTCAAATAAAATCTTTGTTTAGAGGAGGCATCATAAAATAACACGACTTCCCTCCTCACCCCTCCAGTTCCTTGCCCCTAAGGGCCCACAACAGATGTTGCATTGCATTTAGGATATTTTACCATGAACCCTGAAATGTACATTCTCTTCCACCATTGGGCTGTTCATTCCCATCTTGTCACGTTACTCTGCTCCCCCAGGGCCCCCCCCCACATGCATTCACAGCTTTAATCTGCCCTCTGCTGTCCAGTCACCATCAACTCCCCTGCTTATAGCCGTCCACCCAACATCTGAGTGTCTCCCCATTTCCCCTCCTCTATGACTCCTCCATCACTGTCACACCCTCATGGAACAAATGTCCTCTTCCTGGATTGCAAACCTTGCTCTGCCCTTGCCCCTTTATCATGTCAGACTTGTTTTTCAGCCTCACTGCAGGCTTCAGTGACTACATGGTCACAGGTGCAAATCCAGCTGACCCCTCCCACCGACCCACCCCACCTCCTCCCCCACCTTCTGTTCCCAATCTGCCAGGTCCAGCTGGAGGGCTTCCCATAGTTTGGCATTTGGTGATGAGGGTTTCCTGTAGAAGCTGGGGCTTTTCATTACTGCGACCAGGAATGATATTTCATGAACCAGCTCTTTAAAATCCTTCCATGACTCACAAATACTCTGAGAATGCTACAAAGATCATTGCAGCCCAGAGCCCGCCTGGTCTTTGTCTCCTGCTGTTGGCTTAGCAGCTTGCCATTCACCACCCTTCAACCCGCTTCAAATTAACGTGGTCTCTCTCATCATATATTTTTACTATATAAAAAATTACTCCTAAGACTTGGGGCCTGGTTCAATCAAAATCAATAATACTCTGAAATGTAGATACTGTAACCCTAAAATAGGAGAACACTTCAAAAACTCTGTCACTACATACTAAAATATGCTGAGATATCGCCCATTATGTGCTATAAGCCAGGCGTCTCCGTACCAAGGGGAGCTCTCGTGATAAAGCGACTGACCGGGTGCTCCTCATTAGGTCACCCTCTTTGTCACAGAACAGTCATTTGCAGCCTCTGGTGTCTTAGCCACAGGCCAGTGGAGCAAATGATGCTCTGATTGTTGCCATTGGGTGGACTGAAAAGTAGGCACTCACCTTTAAACCTCTTCAGGGCTTGGATTTGTTGGTGCTGAGATGCCTGGGTATAATTCCCCTGGGTCTTCTTGCTCCCACTGAAGACCTTGCCCAAGTGGTCCCTCTGCCCTTCCCCATTTCCTCCTGAATCTCACACCTATCCACCCTTCCGAGTGGTCTAGGATGTCACATCCTCCAGGAAAGCTTTGCCTGTTCCTTTTGCCCTTTCTGTGCCTGGGTTACGGCCTCACCCCTGACTTACTTTTGTGGTTCAACTTACCACACTCCACTTTAATCTTCTGCCCCTGTAGTGGCAAGAAGGATACCAGGAGGCACAGGTTCTCCATGGAGCTGTGCAGACAGGTATAAGGAAAGGAGTTCTTCTGGAGCCCTCGGTAGCTTTTTAGGCTTTTTACTGGTTTCTTGTAGAGAGGCAACCAGGTACAGAGCAGGCAATGGGGCTGGGGGCCCCGGGAGGCTAGCAGGCCTCCCATCTCCCGGTGAATCTTCACTCTCGTGCTCTCTGGTGGCATCTCGTACCTCTGCTGCTGCACCCCGAACAGTCCTCTGCTCCACACTGCTTTCTCTGCTGCTGCTTCTGCTTATAAGCCCAGTCTCTGGCCCAGGTGTGCCCACTCACACAGACCCATACCCCACTCCAGGTGCCAGTCATCAGGCATGTGTGTAGGCCTGCAGGGGTCCATCACTGGGGGGAGGGCAGAAAAATCTGATAATTCTCCTTTACCCTACAGCCCCTCTGAGCAGGTAGACATTTTTGCTTCTTTATCCCCAGTGTCTACGTGGTGTAGGAGTAACGACTCCACTTACTGGAACAGGACAATTGAAAGGGTGGACTTCTTCCCCCAAAGTCCTATATCCATCTACTGAGCATCCCAGAAATCCAAGTATCAAGGATCTCCCTGCCCTCTCACTTAGTCCTATAGAACAGACATGGCGTCTCTCTTTTTTTTTTTTTTTAAGATTTACTTATTTATGCATACAAGCTGGGGTATAGGCCAGAGGTGTGGGGGTGGGGGGGGTGAGAGGATTCACCAGAGACAAAGTGGGGAGCAGAATAGGCAGATCCACTGAAGTACACTGCTGAGGGGAGTGGCAGGCAAGGTAGGAGAGGTCTGCTGCACCATGTGGGAATCTCCCTGGCCAGGGATCGAACTCGTGCTGCAGTGGCTCTGGGTAGCTTCATAGTGCGTGCTTAACCAGGGAGCCACCAGGGATACCCCCATGGTGTCTCTTTTTATAGATGAGGAAAGTGACTGTCAGAGGGGTCAATTGTGCCTATGCCTGAAGTCACACAGCCGGTCAGAGTGTCCACTCAGCCGCTGCAGCCACTGCGCGCCATGATGGCCTTTCCATGACAGCACAGGAGCATCCAGCTCCCAGGCCAGAGCCCCTGAGAAGGGTGAAAGCACCTTCGTCCCTGAGGACTTTGTCCTCCAGGCAAGCCCACCGGGACCTGCATGCCTGCATGCACAGGAAATGGAGCAAAAGGTGGGGGCGTCTGCTGGCTTTGCCCTGTAGTTAATGGGTAAAAGTGTTGCCCGGAGTGCTGACCCAACAAGGTTCACAGAAGGAGAACAGCAAACACCACCCACTCATCCAGTGGGCTGGGAGGTTGGGTTCCAATTTGGTCTCCTGAGTGGTTTCAGGCCTGTCATCAAATTTCTCAGGAGGTGCTTGTGTCATTTACAGGAAGTGGGTGTTCGTCTGCCCAGTGTCTAAGGACACTTCAATCTAGAACCCTTGACGATTCTCTGATAAGCTATCATCACACACAACATGTTGGAAGGACATCTCATGGGAAGATAGATGGAAACTAGTTTATCACCTCAAACACCCCATTCCCACCCATGCTCAGAGATATTTTTTATCCTATTCATATTTTTGAAATAAGGAAACTGACTTTCAGGAAATTTAAGAGACAATTTCTGAAGCTCTGTGCAACTTTCTACATTGAAATTCACACTCTCCCTCTCCCTGTCCCTTCCTTGTTCTTTTCAAGAATCTGAATCTATAAATTCCAAATTTCTAAAATATTAGTGAAGGCCACTGATGCTTTCTGTCACAGAGTGGCAAAGGGCTGGCACATCTTTTCCCCTGACGGATCCAAGGAAGTCTCTGCCTAGTTCAGCTGCAAGTTCTTCACCTGGCTCAGGGGACACAAGTGTTTCTAAAAGGGGCATTCGTGGAAACTGATTTATTCTTGTCTGATTCCCCTGAAATAAACTGAGCGTAGGAGACCCTTTTCTCCCGAACAGCTTCTACTTCCTCTGGGTGTTTGGAGCAGCTAGATCCTGAGGATCTGACACCCAGTGCTGCTGAACACCCTGCCCACGGCACTTTTTTTTGTTTAATTTTGTTGATTTGCCTTTGGTTACATGACTATAGTTTTGGGTGTAGTTTCACAAGTTGTACGTGCCTCACTCACCCTGCACAAAAGCTGCAGCCTACCTCTAGGTAGCCTCCCTGCCTCCATGCTCCCCTCCCCCATTCCCTCTGCTAACCAGACTAGCATTCATAGATCCTAGGAATTCTTTGCTGCTGCTTTGCGAGTTTATTTTCTTTGGTTATTTATGTTTCACAAGTGAGTAAGACCACAAAAGTGAAGGAAAATTCTCAAATATCTTGAACACTGAAAAGTGGCCTGGTGATGCTTATAATTTAGAAACAACAAAAACCTTCAGTTATTTGTTCTCTGTTCAGAGTCTACTGATTGAAGATCTGGTGTAGTGGGAAAGGGACAGGAAATGTAAAAGGTTCACCAGCTCTCTCCAGATTTATGGACTCTTCAAGTCTTCCTCCTTCTCTATTAACCCACCCTGGCCTGGTATTCTCACTCCTGTTCCCTGTTCCCTGCTCCCTTTTCTGTCCCCACCCACCCTCACTCTTAAAGCACCAACAGCAATTGTTTAGATCGGGTGGTAATTATAATTTCCCCCAGTAAAATTAATAAGTAGACAATAATTTGTTTATTGAAATTATTTCATTATAATCATTGATTATATTATAGTTATATACTTATAATTATAAATTATATAATTTAATAATAATAAAATAATTGCAATTATTTTATTTTAGTCATATTATTATAGTTCATTGGTTGTTCTAATTGCCCAATAATTTATTATAACTAGATATTTAATTAAATTATTTAATAGTTAATTTATTCTACTTAATTTATAATAATTAGGTATTACTAATTTTAACTGCTAATTTAAATTAATTATATTAATCATTATACCATTTCTTATTAGTCTATTAATTAGTAAATATCCCTTGGAGGGATATTCTGAGGTTAAAAGATAATCTATTTACATAAAATTTTCACTTAATAGTTTTAATATATATTGATATTTCTTGCCTAAATTAGTTATTACAATGAGGGATGTAATGTTGGTTTTCTAATTCTGCCATGACTTCAACATTTAATAATTTTCAGCTTATTATCAACAATTTTTTTTCCTATTTCCTTATTTACAAATACTTTTTAGTATTAGTATGGATTCCTGGAAGGTGTTCATTTGAAATCTTTTCCTGTTTTAACATAAGCATCTACTTTTACAAATTTCCCTCTAAGCAAATTTTGTTGCATCTACAAATTATGTGTTTTGTTTCTAATCATATCAAAGTATTTTCTAATTTTCTTTATGAATTCTTCTTTGATAATTTGGTTACATAATAATGTTTCAGATTTTCAGTTTTGGTGAAATTCCCAAGTTACTTCTTTTTATTAACAACTAATATCATTCTTTTGCATCTCTTTATGACTTTAGAGCCCATTACTTTTTAGCACTGAATAATGTTCCATACCCTATCTGGACCAGGGTTTCTCTATTGAACTACTGAACAAAACAACAAGTTTCAGCAATTATGAGTAAAGTTGATGTACACATTCCTGTGCAGATTTTTATTTGGACATGGGTTTTCAATCATTTGGCTAAATAACAAGGAACATGACTCCTGGGTCATATAGTAACAGTACGTTTATCATTGTATGAAATTGCCAACTGTCTTCCAATGTGACTACCATTTTGTATTCCCAACAGCAATGAACGAACTTTCCTGTTGCTCCACATTCTCCCTGGCAATGGCTATTGTCACTGTTCTGGATTTTGCACATTCTAAAAGGTATATGGTGGTATCTCGTGGTTGGTTTAAGCTTTCATTCCTAATGACATGTGGAGCATGTTTTCACATGCTGACTTTGCTGTTGTATATTGTTTTGATGGAGATGTCTGCTCAATCTTTTACCTGCTTTTTACCAGGTCGTTCATTATACTATAGCTGAATGAGTCATTTTTAAAGTTTCATCAAAGAGAAGTTTTAATATCATATAACAAGAAAGACCCAATTCCTGAAGTTTCAGCATTACATTAATGCCAGCAATTTGCAAATGTTGGTTACTTGAAAACAGGACCTCAAATGTTTCATGACTGCAACACTTGAGATGATAGGAAAGACTGTCAGGTTATCTTGGCTGTTAGAGTTTGCAGAGTAAGAAAGGAAGATCCAATTCAACTGTGAGAGAAACAGCACCTAGGAGAATGAGCCAAAGACAAACCTATGGGCTTTAGGGGAAATTGCAGAAGGGTAGGAGACGGACCTGGAGGACATGGGGGAAAGTACATGAGTTAATATTGCTGATGATTGAAAGTGAATAACAATGCTGCCTTTAAATTTAATAAAGTCAGCTCAGCAGCTCCCCAGTCAAACCCACCTCTCTTCCAACATCCTGTTTCTGCTGTTGGCATTTTTGTCGGTGAACAAGGGATGCAATGTCAAGGTGCCTTCTGCAGTCTTTCTTTAGTAAAAGCTGGTGTTGGGGAGCACCTGTGGGAAAATCCTCATGAGCTGGAAGTAGCTTTCCTTTTTGCACCTGATCTGCTCCTTTCTTCCTCTCCTAGCTGTCTTAGAGGATGGATCCCCTGCTGGCAAGTTTCCTGCTGGGTCAAAGAGTCAATGGTTAAGGAGATCAGAGGGAGGGAGGGACAGGCCAGGGGCTTTGTTCCCTGCTTCCCCTTCAAGCAGGATCTGGCAATGGCTGCATCCCGGGACTAGGGGTCTTGGTCCACGGCACCAGCTCCCCGGGCTTGGGTGAGGCCACTCCTCCTCCTGCCTCCGGAGGCCTGGGGTGGTGAAGGCTCCCTGCTGCTCAGCAGCTGCCTCACAACCCTTGCCAGTCCCTTGGCCTGGCCCCCAGGCTTCGCTGAAGTCCCTTCACCGAAGTGTCCTTAGTTGAGCCACATGAGTGCAATTGTGACTCTGCCAGACTCTGACTAAAGGGGGTCTGAGGCACTACAGGACACCCCCACAAAATCATTTCTTCATCTATAAGAAACATGTAAGTACAATAACATGCAACTACTGTCTACTGCTCTCAAGCAACTGATGCCACAGCCCATTGGCCTCTTTTAAGTAACAGGTGCCAGGATAGAAGACAATGACTACACTTGGAAATTTTTCATCAAAATATCAATATCTTATACAGGTGTGTGTGTGTAGGTGTGTGGGTGTGTGCACGCATGCGCACGCAGTACCTGATGGAGAATTTTTCATACAGGTTTGAAACTCTGGGGAAAGACTATGAATTTCATGATGGCCTTTTAATACCTGTGTTCAGAGAAATTGTAAAAATAATAAAAACTGTTGTGGCTGGTGTTCCCGGGTGCTTAATAGGTTCCTGATATACTTTTCTAAGACCCCCACCTTTAAGACCCCCAGATTTCCAGGCAGAGGAAAAGTGACAGAGGTTGGAAATGGTACAGGAAATACTCAGTGAATGAACTTGGAACTGAAAGGGATGCAGAGAGAGAGATCAGCCCTCTGCCGGGTCTCTGTCCCTTGGATGAGGTGTTATTAGGGAAAGTATCATTACCAGTGAGCTGCCATCATAAAAAGAGCTAAGCATATACATAGATGAAAGGGTAAAAATATCAGTGAGAAAAAGACAAGACAGACATATACCCAGGGCCCGAGGCATTGGGGGTTTGGGAGGCTGGCAGCCCAGTGCACAAGTGGACAACTGACCATTATTTCCATGTCCAGTCAACATGTTGAGACCAAGAAATCAAAGAGATGTTTATTAGCTACTTTTCATATTTGAACTGTCTCTTTCCCCTTTTCCCACCACCTGTCATCTCCTTCAGGCACCAGATGACCACGGGGTCCTCAATGTGGTTCTCATGGAGGAAGAACAAGAGGGCTGGCCTCTTGGGCTGGTCCTGGGCACTCATCAGAGCGTTGCTCTTTAGAGGGGAAAGGTAGAACCAGCACTGTCTCCCTCTCAGGCCCCATGAAGAGGAAGGAGATATCCAGGTTATCTCCCTGGGGATTCGTGGTTAGATCCAGATGCACAGGGAACGGCTCCGCAGGGCCACTTTCCTGGGACCCTTGGGGCTTCTCGTCACCTAGGTCAGGGAGGTATTGGACAGACCCTTTTGGCACAGCCGTGGATGGCGCGTCAGTGGGAGCTGTCTTTCTGTGCTGGGGCTCTTCCACCTTGGGCAGGTGCGCAGAGGCTTCACTGCCAGGAGCAGAAGCCTGCAATAAGAACACTTTCAAATAAGAGATTGTCCCCCATTTGAAATCCCTGCCATACCTGTTAGCAGGCTAAGCTGTTCTGTGCCTTCCTGACGGAATGTTTCAAAGGGAGGCCAGCTGTAGGATGGATCTATTGTTAAAGGATTAAAAAGTAAGTCTGATAATGACAGAGGAACCAAGATCTGTAGAAGCTTGAGGCAAGTCATGCCAACGCAGATCTGATAATGGGCCAGTGAGGGCCAATGACTTGTTCAGTCCCCAGTGAGCTGTCCCCCTGCTCCCATAAGGGGCAGCAGCGGTCATGTCTTGTTGATGGCTTTTCTTCCAGGCCCTCCATTCAGGTCCTACTGATAGGTTTTACAGTGATCTGGATGAGGGAGCTATTGCAGTCCCTCTGGTAGGCAAGAAAACCAAGGCTCAGAGAGGCAGTCTGCACCCCTGGTCACACAGCTTGCAGCTGGCAGACAGGTCTGAAACCCAGGAGGCCAATCTCCACCACTCCCTCTATGTATTACCCTGCCTCACAGTAAGTGCTAAACACTTACTTCTGGGAAAACACTGACTATTTCCCTGGAAACAACTGCTCCAGTGGTTCTGCATAATTGTGTTTAGGACAATGAATTTAATGTTAGAGGCCCAAGTCACCCTAACTAGTAGGTTCCTAGCTCTGAAGGAGCTTAATTTATTCTGCAGGACAACACTTTCTGAAACACAGCCTCACAGGCCTTTCACCAGCTATCCTGGGGGTGTGGCATTAAGCCATCATGAAGCGGTGATCCTAGACCTTAGGACATTAAGAGGAGAAATGTGGTAGGGGCGGTTAAAATAAAGACAAATCTGCATTTCCTTCACAGGAAGACAAACAATTAGATTTCTAAATTACCTGTGATTCAAAGAAGTTACAAGTCACGGAGACAAACATTTTTATTTTATGTCGTCTCAGTGAACCTTTGCAAAGACCAACAGGCTGAAAAAAAAAAGAAAGAGAATATGATGTGTTGTGAATATAATTATGATGAAAAAGCGAATCATTTGCTTTCTGTTCACATAGATACACAAAAATCAATATTTTATGCTCCTACTGTGTAACAGGCAGGCTATGTGCTACCTCCTTTAGATCATCCCGACCAAATAATCATACATATCAGGCTAAGTTTCCCCCTTGATGGGAAACTCAGGGTTTCCTGAGCAACAAATCTGATTATTAGAAAATTCTTTGAAATGGGTGGAAATCTAAGTTAATACAACTCCTACCTGTTGGCCTTAGTTGTACAATTGCAAGTTCAGTTATGTAAAATGCCTTTGTACTCTTTTCTTCAATCTTCTTGGAATTAGAAGAGCAAACATAAGCAAAAGATGCAGGAGAGGGAGAAAGAGTGAAAGAATATTCCTCAATCCCTTCCTCACAAAAGTCCTTCAACTCTAAATAATGCTTGAAGTACAGAAAGAGAAAAATTTGAAGTGGACATGAGATAGGATTTTGATTCAGAACTGACTGAATAGAATTCTTTCATAAAATACCCAAGAGTCAACCTTAGTCACCTAAGTGAAATCAGTCTTACGGAAAATGATCTGAAACCCCAAAATGTCATTGCCATGAAAGAAAGTGAAAATCTATAGGAATATGGTAAAGATGTTTTCCAAATTAGTCCTTAAAAATATCGAGACTAGTCAATTGACTGTTTACAAAAGAAGTAAAGTTATTCTATTTGCAGATGACATAATCCTGTAGAGGAAATCCTGAGGAATCCAATAGAAAGTGGTTAGAACAAATAAATGAATTCAGCAAGTTTAAAGGACACCAGTAAATATACAGTGAGCAATTGTATTTCTACACATCTGCAATAAAGAACCCAAAAATGAATTTAAGAAGGTATTTCCACTACAGCAGTATCAAAGAGAAGAAAATATCTATGAGTACAATAAGCGAAAAGTTGTACAAGGAAAAGAAACTGCTGAACACAAAGTAGAAAGAAATTAAGTCCCATAATTCAGACATACTCACCTCTGAGTCAGGAGACTGAAGCGTGCAGATGTTGGGCTGGGATTTGGTACAAGGTGCCTCTTTGATTAAATATTCCACAAAGTATGAAGGTCCAAACACCCACTGGATGAGAAAATAGTTGAGAAACAAAAATCAGACTTTCCAGGTGGGGCAATGATGATCTGACAGCATGATGTTTACAGACCCACACACCCCCAAGTTGTGGTTAGCACAGGTGTCCCCGTGTCCCTGCAACCCCACCACGATCAAAGCATGCAATAGGATTCTGACATGTGGAAAACAACCACCACACCTTCCTTCCTTCTGGGATATGAACGGGCTCTAAAAGCCTTCACTGGGGTGACTTCATTTTTCCTCGGGTAAGTTTCTTTTTAGGTTACTTTCCCTCACTTTGATAGATAGCCGCATAATGCAAATACAATTGAGCCTCCATTTCCCTAATTCAAAAAATTCAACATCCACTCCCAACCCTAACAGGACCAGAAGCTGAATCTGAAATGTAGCAACAAACAGCAATCCCAAGTAGAGAAACCCAGAGGCTGTGAGTCCATTTCCCTTCTTGCTTTAAGGCCAATGAAATAAAAGGAGTCACTCACTTGGGGAAATCCTATGAATCACTCAGACACTGAAACACCATTGTGCACACATCAGGAAATCCAAGAAAGGAACCCGAGAGGCTGCTTAGCAAAAGGTACCTGCAGCCCCTCCCAGCTTAGACTCCACGGCTACACTTGGCAGACTCACTGTTGGTCGACACGCCATGGGCGTTCGGTCTCACCTGGCTAGAAGCCCTGGTGACTTTGACCAGAGAATACTGCTTTGAGGTGCTCTCACTGTTGTATTTTGCAAGAGACTCAGTGGCAGCTTCCAAAACCTTGGGATCTGATAAATCACTGGGGCTGGGGCAGTCGGGGCACATTTGCTGAATGCGTCTTCGAGAAACTGTGGATGTCAAAGAGAGCACTTGAGCCAAAAGGCTCCTTCATGATCTTTAATCCCACTTTTATATGACCACAATAGAGACAGATTGTAAATAAAAAATGATAATGCTGAGTTTCATCAAGGGTAGAGTGGAAAAGACACATTTTTTTTGTTTGTTTGTTTTAATATATGTTTTTATTGTTATTTATGTCTTTTACATTTTGTATTCCCCTTGGGTAGCCCACCACCAATTCACCCGTGATCCATCTCCATGGTCCCTTGTGTTCTTTTCTATTCCATTTTGTGCCCTTATCCTCCCCTCCCCTCCGCCTCCCCTTCCCACCCCCCCCACACCCACTGAGTATCTCTCTCCTATTTGGTTTCCCTATAGTCCTGTTTAAGTGAAACCATTCGATATTTTTATTTTTCTTTCTGGCTTATTTCACTGAGTATGATTCCCTCTAATTCCATCCATGTCGCTGCAAATTGCATGTGTTTATCTTCTTTGATTGCTGAATAGTATTCCATTGTGTATATGTACCACATCTTCTTGATCCAATCATCTATTTTTGGACACTGATGAAATTCATATGGAACCACAAAAAACCTCACATAGCTAAAGACCTACTAACTAAAAAGAAAGAAAACAGAGGAATTTCACTCCCTGATTTCAAACTATACTACAAAGCCATAATAATTAAAACAGCATGGTACTGGAACAAAAACAGACAGAAAGACCAATGGAGCCGAATAGAATACCCAGAATTAAAGCCACATATCTATGAACAACTAATGTTTGACAAAGGAGCAAAGAAAATGCAGTGGAACAAGGACAGTCTATTCAATAAATGGAAAAGACACTGAATAGAAAGCTGTCAGCAGTGAGTTTTGTGAACTAAGAATGTATTACTTTTATAATTAAAGAAAAATGAAAGCAAGGTTTTTCCCCTCTCACACATTTATGTATGAGATAGAATTTTGTTTAAAACACATAATATTTATGTTTATATTGATATATAGACTTTTTTTTTCTAATTATTTCAATATCTCCCAGAAGCATTGCCTCTGAAAGGGAATCTGGGTGTATTAAAAGGTTGAGATTTCATTACTATCATGTCTTTTCACTTTTTAGTCCTTAACATCAAACATAACATTTAATGCACGGAAATGCTTAGCAAATGTTTGTTGAGTGAATGAATAAATAAAAGTTGGCAGCACAGAAGGTGTTTAGTTACAAACCAAATAAGTCAGAAAGCAAATAAGTCAGAAAGCAAAAATTGATTAAGTCATTTGTGACTGGACAGAAGTATCACACTAGTGGTACAGTCAGAATTTGGAAGCAGGTGGGGGCAAATCTAGTGAGAAAGTTGATCAGAGACTTGACTGAAGTACATTTTTTAGAGTAAACATATTGTTCAGACACCTGTTTCTTAGACAACTGTATTAGTCATTTATATATCTATTGTGGGGGAATTTGGGGATTGATTTAGATTATGGGAGAGTTACTTCCAACTTATCACTCTTGGCACAGTTCCGGGTCACTTCTGACTAAATTATTTAAGTCCTGATTCTGATTAACTGTGTTTTCTAATTTATATTAGACAAGTCCCTTCTTTATACACAGGAAGCTTAAATGGTGGGAAATGATGTATTTGCTCTGTTGCATTGTCCCTCAAGAAAAATGCAGCACAGTTATCACTTGGAGCTTGTTAGAATGTCCCATCCCAGACTTAGGGAATCAGAAATTGCACTTGAATATGATTGGCCAGGGGTATCGCATGTACATAATAGCTTGACAAGTGGTCATATCTTATTTCCCAGATCCTGAATGCTGCTTATTCAAGTAGGACCCAGAATGCCTACATACATATTTCAAAACTCATGAGTTTTACCCTCATCTTAGGACATTTGCATTTTAGACATCATAATGGACTACATACATATGACAGGAATAAGGGAGGGTTGTGGCAGGCAGCAAGAAGAGAGAAAAGGTTTCCATGGTAGATGACTGAAGACCCCAAGTCATGGTGTGAGCTCCAGGAGTGGTCAGGTTAAAGTGTTGCAGGGATGTAGAGAGGAGAGCACTGGTCATTTCTTGAACAGAGAACGCTGTGGAAGAAGCAGCTGTGTCAGTGGGTCTCACAGAATGGATGTGAGTTCCTAGACAGGGGCTATCAGGGGAGGCATCCTCAGCAGAGGGAGCCCCACGAGCAAGGAGCACAGGCTGGAAAGTATAAGGTGTGTTCAGAGGCAGGGAGGTGTGGAGTGCAGAGGGGTGGAATCAGAGAGAATATCTGCAGACATGGTGGGAAAGGGCACCAGGCACCAGATGTAGAAATTGTGACATTTGCAACAGACCAAAGGGTTAGCATTTCATACCATACTCAATGCTGAGTAATGACTGCAGGTGGTTTGTGCAAGTGGGAAGTGCAAGTATTGGATGGATATAGTGGAAACATGGTCTTGGAATGAATAGATGGTAAGGAAAGGAAAAATCCTATACATGTGGGCATTGCCCTGTTTAAATGCTTGTTGTCCATATTTTCCTAAAATGAACAAAATCAATTAATCTCTTACCTGGGCGAAGAGTACAGTTATAAGAAAGCGTATGGAGAATTCTTGCTGTCTTGTGCATATAAAATAATGCTTTGCATTGACCATAAACCTGGAACAAACACGCATTTTATGACATGGAAGAAGAGTCTAAGAAATTCTGAAAAGCTGAAAGACTGTTCGGGTGGCTTTGACTGTGGGAAACCACCAGCTGATTATCAAGCAGTTTACCCTACTTCTGGGGCACAGCCAGACTCCACCCCCAGACTCCTTCCTGGTCCCATGTGATGGAGCACAACTGAGCTCTAACACAGGAAGGTGAGCGGAAGTGACCGTAGCCACTTCCCGGTCTGGCCCATGAAGATCTCCCCTGAGCCATCTGTTCTGCTGCTGGTTCGCGTGCCAGAGCTGAGGCAGATGTGCTGGTGACCACAGAAGCCTGGAGCAGGAGGTGGCAGAGTCACAGCCACAAAACAGAAGAGCCCCAGGTCCCCTAATGACCCCTGGAGAAAACCAGCTCTTGATCAGACATTTACATTTTGAACTTTACATGAATAAGATACAAACTTCTGTCATGTTGGAATCAGTATACACTTTTAAGTCTATTGTTATCACCACCTGGCCTCCTTAACAAGGATAAAATTTCCAGCAGTGTAAATAGATTATTTGCTTATCAAAATCAGGTAGGTGCAGTTTGACAAATTTGGGTAATTAGAAAATTTGTCTTGATCCAATAGCTTCCTTCTTAACATGATCCTGCACTCATAAGCTTTCTATTGATAAATGGAAATACTATCTGCATAATGAGAATAGTGAAAACTAACTTATTTTTAAGCCTCTCCCATGGTCATCATTAAAATGATTAATTCTGAAGGCCTTTAGGTTATTTGATTCTGGCAAATCCTTCCAGTGTTCCTTTGAGAGAGAGCTGCTACAGTATAAGTCTTCCCATTTAAGCAGCAAACCTCATCAATGTTCATTAAACCAAAATAAAACAAATACAAAAGCTCTCCCTCCGTTACTCCTACAGTTTTCCTTAAACATACAATGGAGGACTTCACCTCAGACCTTTATCTCAAACGTTAAACACTGACTTAGCATCTACAGGGTGGTCCTAGAGGTAGAAAATAATTTGGGGCAACTTTTCAATTCTGGATTTCATAACCCTAAAGAAACTCTCAGAAAGAGCACTTAAAAGATGATCACCCTGAACAGCCTTCACCCCGTACACAGACGACACCTCTCTTCTCCCCTGGAGCCCCGGACACAAGTACTCACTGATTCATGCAGTGGTCTCCCCTCACAGTCCTTCCATGGCTTCCTGCTGAGCACGTGGCAGTCCGTCTCTAACACGTCCAGGGTGAGATAGTACACAGCTGCCGGTCCATCCTGCAGGCGGGGGGGGGGGGGGGGGGGG